>JAVFBW010162759.1:961-11555 GCA_034783835.1 Mopalia ciliata
ATAATTAAATGTGTTGAACGGGTCAATGCAGGTAACAAGTTTCTTTTTAGGTAATTTATTGGTGCAATGGTCTCGACCATTGAGTGAAAAAATTTAAAAGAGAACGTTAAACTCCAATCCAGGTATAATGTAAGGACTCTTGATAGATAGAAATATGTATTATTTTGAAATTATTGTCATTCATGATTGTAGAGCTGAACCTGCTGCTAAATACATGAAGGAAGACTACAGTGGCTCAAATGGAAATAGTCAGTCTCATCATGTGGCCAGTGCAGGGGACTCTCAGCATCAAGCATATCCATACCCACAACAATGGCAGGGATATCATGTAAGTAAACAGTTACTCCTTTCAACAGGATTTTAGTCGGGTTTTGAAAACAATGATAGGAAGGATTTGCATATGAATTTTTTTTTTTTTTCTAATTCACTATAATGTCTAGTGTCAAGATTGTTTATATTCTGTCAGAATTTTTGTGTGGTCTCAATCTCATACATAGCTTAATCGTGAACTCCTCACTGTAACAAAACTGATGGCAATAAAACTCAGAATTTCAAACTGTGCAAAGACCTTCTCCTGATGGGGAGCATTTAAAGTATATATATATATACAGTCCTTAAAAGCACTGGAGGAATTAAAATTATCTAGAACTGCTTATTTCTCCACATTTCATGGTTGAGTTGGCTATTTACTCTTGGAAGTCTCACTTGTGATCCCGTGTCACTGTAAGCTCTCTATTGACTCCGAAGAATATGAGTGAGCCTCGTAAGGAAACTGACAATCATTGCAGAAGTTTTTACTAGGTTTCTCTCCATTTCCTTCATTAAGTAATGCCTAGTAAGAAGTGGACAATATGCTGTCATATAAAAGTGAAATACTGTGGAGTAGGACAGTCCCAAATAAAACTAGAAGATGTTCTTAAAAAATCGTGAGCCTATGACGTCACAGCATAACTGGGTCAACCACAAATAGGAGAAGACCTGTTGTTTGATAATGCTAGTATATATTCGAAAGATCATTACTATGGCTATAATGGTTTTCGAGAAACCTTTGACAAAAAGTGCCATAATAATAAGAAGCATAAAGAGAAAGGTAACAATAGTCTAAAGACAAAAGTCAGAATCCTAACTATTGGATAACAGGATCATCATATCCTTAAAACTTGTAGTTCAACCATATTAAAGTGTTCTATGTTTTTCTTTCAGAATTACAATTACCCTCAATCAAGTTGGGGAAACTATAACTCTTACTACCAAACATGAAAAAGGACTGCAGAAGACGAGGATAAACTACAGTGCTATAATATTGTAAACTGGCCAAGAATTCTGGAAATATCACAGTTCTGCGAACGTGCATCTATGGTTTTCCAGAGACCATACATTGACAACAGTGTCCTGTTGAGAATATAAATCAATATTAACGCTCAAGTTTCCTCGATTGGGATTCCAAATCAGAATAAAAGCAAAGTTTTAAAAAAGCACCTTTTGTTCTAACCAAAATATTTAATGCTGGAACTACTGCCCACACATTTATATTTTCATTGAACCTGTGTCAAAATGAAGCCAAAAAGAGATGCAAAACTGTAGCTATAGTCTAATGAATTTGAAATAAGAACCCCTTGACTATTTTGTAGAAACATCTCTTTAAGTGACATGGCCTTTAATCTCCGAAGAAAGAACATGTTCTCGCATCTTAGTAGGAAAATGTGGTTTATCGATCATATTTGGTCACAATAAGCATTTAGCAAGCAGACATCCTGGCTACTTAAAATTGGTTAACAACCTTATTATTTTGTTTTTTAAACAAGACTAGCACAGTAATCTAGTCTCACAAGTTTCCTCTCTGTTTTCAAAAGTATTAAAGTAAGGAACCTAGGACAATCTTGTTGTCCTATAAGTGAAATACTCTAAGTACAACATTTATCACCAATCAAACTAACCTAATAGGATTTCTTGACAACGAAAGAATTAACATACAGTTGATACATGTGCGCTCTTGATTAGAGTTGGACCAATCACACAAGATTTACTTTTGCACACTTTTTTAAACTGTCCGCCTGATGTTAAACCCCAAACATACAAACTGTCCGAACCGTTTGCTTCAGGGCAGTGTGGTTCATGTTTCAGTAATGAAGGAATGAATTTTTTAACAGTACAAAACATGTTGCATTAGTCTTGCTTTACCGATACATATATACATGTTTGTACCCAAAATCCCAGTTTCCATCCAATGTAGAAACGTGTATGTTTTGTTGCTATATTAATAAAAAAAATATATATATGCAAAAATGCATTTCAATAGAACTGTTTTCTACATAGTGTTTGTTTTTTTCAAAGATAATTTGGTAAAGCTTTGTAATAGTGTGGCTAATACATTGTACAGGCTTAAGGGAAATCTGCTTTTTACTTTTGATACAATAAAACCACTATGCTTATCCCTGTCTTTGTATGTTGTGACTTTCAGGAGTATACCAGTTTGTTTTTATGATAATGTATATAATTACCATGCAAAAAAATGAATCTATGTTCTTAAGTTTAGTACATTTCTTCTTATATGTAACTGCCTTTAAAATCATTTTTTTTCAATCCATAAAAGTTGGATAAGGAGTAAAAAATTGTTAATCCTGCATAATA
This sequence comes from Mopalia ciliata, assembly GCA_034783835.1. NCBI lineage: Eukaryota > Metazoa > Mollusca > Polyplacophora > Chitonida > Mopaliidae > Mopalia > Mopalia ciliata. The sequence continues at coordinate 3,593 of JAVFBW010162759.1, forward strand.
GTTTGTTGATGCCATCATGCTAAGAGGCAACATAAAGCTGATCTGTTGTGGCATTGTAATTCTGTACAATTATGTCTCATCATTGTTTAATGTGAATGGTCTCTTGCTTCATGTTGACCTTTAGTTCTATCTGTTTGTGATGTTCTTGTATTACATCCTGTTTGTTGCCAGCTGTGTAAAACATGGTTTTCTTCACCCTTTAGTCTGGCATGGCATTGTGAGTGAAATAACCTTAGGTATGGTGTTAAACCCCAATGAAACTCTGACAGGGCTGTAACACAGTAATATGAATGAAATCCCCTTCTAGCTGTAGCTAGTGAGTTGGATTGCTGATTATTCTGAACAGTTGTGGATGATCTAATGCAGGGGTGGAAAAGTATAAAATATTTTGTCAGACATATTTTTTCCGATTTTGTCCTTCAGGCCATTTAACACAATGTTAAATTTTGGGGATTTTTACAGGACATGTCCTGCAAATGTATGGTTATTTCCACCCCTGCTGAATGTGTACTCTGTGTTGTAATTTAAATTTATAGATGTTGGCATACGATGCAATGAAATGGGTGGTTAAGTAATGGATATGAAACTGATGCTATCATAATCTGTGTTTACTGTTTTGTAGTTTGTTGTAAATTTTGACACTAGGATTGTCCATATCAGCCTTTTTATTTCTTTCCCTATCAAGATGAGTTATTGGGTAAGCCTTTTGCTGTATTTCAATGGTTAATATAGTATTTAGGCTCGTTTTCTGTATAAATGCTAATTTTGTTGTTTACAATTTCTGTTCATTTTGAAGTCTTTACCGTCACTGGACTGTTGATTACTGAATTCCTTATGTAACATGTATATTATATTTATATATACATACTGTTAAGTTTTTTTTAAATAAAGCAAATCGCAATGCAAACTACTAGCTTCTGTTTCTTTTTAACAACCGACGTTTTGACATCCTTGTATGTCGGGATGAAGCTTTTTGGTTACATCTGTTGTTGCCTTGGATGGTCTTTCTGGGCGGAGACTGCATCATAGAAGTGAACTATTCCACTATTTTGGCAGGGACAGTCCCTGGACCATCTTGATGCAGCTGTCACCAGGCAAATTACACTTCAAAGCTAGATGGTACCATACTTGATGGTTACAGACTCAGAATTGAGATTCAGAAATAGTTTTATTGATTTCCACAAATATTAGTGTATGAAACTTGTGACCCATGCTAGAACAAGTTTTCTGGACAAGATTTCTGTGTTAATTCTTACATCCAATGGATAAATAGAAAGTTATTCATGAGCAGCATCACTGAAACAATGCCCTGTATAAATATAGATGTTATGCATACAAATGTTTTTTTTAGTGTTTAATCACTTGCAATTTAGTATGCCATTATAATGCCACTTAAAATCCAAACTCAGCATTTTGCTTCTCTAGATTCAAATTTTAATGGGTGTTTTATACTGTGCTTAGGGGTATTTCACTTATATGATGATGTTCTTCAAAACTATTTGACACCAGCTTAACAACTGACGTTGGAAAGTTAATCTTCCTCCAGTGCAAAAAAAAAGAAAAAGAATTGGTCTATAGACTTGGAGGTAGTCCCTTTGTGTGCTGATGCAGACAAAAACACTTTTTATATGCCAGTGGAAAATTCTGTTCGTCTAGAGACATTGCCTTATAGATAAAATACTTTTAACACAAAAGCACTTAAGGTAGACCAGGAATCTATTAATTTGTGGTACATGTACAATGAACTGATCCAATGCAAAACTGACTAGACCCTTTGGCCCTAGCTGTTTAAAACCCAGGAGCAATTGTTCATTTTCAGGGCACGTGTCTTTGTAGAACATGTCCGCCAGGGAGGCATAGAAGGTCCTTTCTTGGTTTAATGAGTGTCCTACTCAATGGTATTTCATTTAAATAACGATTGGTTGTCCATTTCACATAGTTCCTTGTTTAAGTATGGAGGAAATCTGACAACCACATGATCGCCACATCCTGTGACTTGCTCATATACCCGAGTGTGACGGCCTCACTCAGATCTGTGAGTGGTCCATCGAAGTAGCATTACAACTAAACTGCAGCCATAAGCTGATACTTAATGAACAAACAATGGCTAAGCACACCATGAACTATAAGTTACTGTTCTACTATAATGCTCTAACCCATTGTAATAACGTCATTGGTTCAGAAGTATTCTTTTCTGCTTTATCACTATAATCCACTCCTAAAATATTACAGTTTGGTAACATTTCTTCTAGGGCATTTCCAACCAGCTTCTCGTTCTCCAGTTTTGGGAGTTCAGCTATTTTTAAACCTTCCAAATTCCTAAAACAAAACAAACAGAACTGTCAAATATCGACAAAGATCAATTACACTGGCGATGCCATTTGAAAACAAATAATCCGTTCTGATTTCAGACAAGTCTCAATGAGTAAAATGTACATCTAGATTGAGTGAATAAAATTTGTAATTATTGAAGCCATTTACAACTTTTCATAAGCGAATGCAACCTGTGAAGTCACTTCTAATAAAGAAAGACCAATCACTAATGGATTGGCTTTGTGTTAACAGGAAGGGCCTTCCCTGCAGTTGGCTATTAGCCTCTACCTTACTTTTAGAAAGTTTATTGTTAGTGAAGACCGCATTGCTACTCTTCAAACAAGCTGCCCTTAGCCAGAGAGTTTATAAATTTTTAGAAAATATTGATGTTTGCAAAACTTGATGTCTGAGATTGGAAACCACGGGTTCATTTTTTTTTTTTTTTTGGTTAAATATGTATCTACTTTTATTTGTTTACATTTGATCATAGACTTCATCGACTTACTCCAGATTATGTAATGTTGCTAATCCTCTCTCTGTAACTTGAGGACATGCTGTAAGGTCGAGAAATCGTAAAGTATCTGAGAGGACATGTAACTTCGCTAAACACCAGTCGTCAATATAAGGACAGTGACTCAGATTTAAATAGGTCAGGGATGATAAGTATTCTGAAAAATTAAAGGAATAATTGAGTGATTGATATAACTGGTAAACCTTATGCTAACAGGTGTTTCAACTGATTGTGTCAAACTCCCAACAGTATATAGATCTATTACTATAAAATGTGATTGATTGATTGATTGATTGATAGGGGTACCTTGGTATTGGTTGACTGAGGTTATTTCACTCACATGACAGTGTCACCTTCAAAAACAAGGAAGGACAGAACAATCACAGCATGACAAAACCAAGCATCTGGGGCAAGTTGCTCAAGGATTATTAGACCATATTACACCAGTTTAAATCGCTAACAGTGGATTGGTTTGTGTGTTTGATTGGGGTTCAACGGCGTTTTCAAGGGTATTTCACTTATATGACGACGTGCTAGCTCAATTGGTGAAGGAAACCACCCTCGACACCACTGGCAACAAACAAAGACAGGTCGGGACTCGGGGACAAATAGAGGACGACATTAACAGGACTCAATACAGACACCGCAAACAGATCAGCTTCCTGTCCCCTTTCAGCTATGAGAGCACCAGGGCAACATGAAGCTCCTTCCAACCGCTAGACCTTAAACATGATTTGACATCCTCTAATAGCTGATTAACTTCACAGCATCTCCAGCAACCAAGAAACACAGGGGCCACTATAAAATGTGGTTAAGCAGTTGGTAAAATATGCTTCCACTGTAGCTGAATAAAAATTAAAGACAGAGAGCTACTCTGAATATATTGACTTGTATACTTGAACAAAATTAAATGTTATTTCAGTTTCTCCCCAGTTGAAGATTTAACAAATTATACAGTTTACTTGTCATTGCCATTGTCATTATTAGAGATTTGGCACAGACATTGATTGATCTGAAGCGGAATTTAGTCTACATTAAAATAGCCCAAAATATCTTAAAATAGCCCAAAAATAACCAATGGAAAGAAATTCTGATTGTGAAATGAGAGTGATATCTTGGACCAGATCTTTTTAAAGTATTTTTGAGCATGTCATTCATGTAAACAAAAATCTCATGTATTCACTGTAAGACAGTTGACTAGATTTCGATAAATTATCATGTGAATCTTACATCCACTTATTATCTCACTAAACACGATTGTAACAGCTATTTTTGTTTCACCTCGTCTATGATTCTTCTTTAGGCTGCTGTAAATTTGCTCTCTTTTTTTTTATTATTTGCTTTCAGATTCAGGTCAATTGCATGCCATTCCAACGTTGATGGATTGACATGTTAATATGTTAAAGGGTATAATACTCATATGCAACACTGTATTTCACTGTATTTCAACAGTAGTTGGCATTAATAAATTTGCTATGTCAAGACAGCAATGCCCTTCTCCAGAAAGCTAAAGTATTGACAGTTGAACACAGCCTGTGACAGCCAGTCAGGAGATGGCCATAAAGACAATAACTTCCAAATGAAAGGAAAAAAACTAAGACTTACCAAAATATTCTAAGCTGGTGTACATAAGTGATGTGTTTGATGCATCAATGGCCTCTATTTTAAATTCTTCAACATATTTGTTTGGGAGATAAGTTTTTCCTTCTGCATTTTTCCGGTACCATGTTTTCCGGTCCACAAACTTAACAGCCCCGTCATGTTTAGTGACAAATGTTGCTGCAGCTAGTTCATGGCCCAACCGAGAGACAGAGTTGTTTTCATACCTGTACATAGACAAGTTTATAAAGGTTACAAAGTTTTTAAAGGCAGTATTTAAAGCAATAGGCAGATATTAAAAGGTATTGAGGTAAAGGCAAAAGTGGCATCCCAGGTTATTATTGAGATTTTGTTGAAAATAAACTGAAGCAAATGTGGACAGTTTGGTCACTTTGGTGTAATTTAAGATTAGGTTGCGATGGACTTTGAATGTTTGTCTTTGCAAAACAATTATCGAACTTTAAGCCACTTTTCAAAAAAATTGGTACAAAGAAAATTTAACTAGTAAAAACTATTGAGAGATATTATAGCAAGTCATATGTCATTTTAAAAGTACTTCAAAGCTCTTTTCAAATATACCCCTAACTCAATTTTCCTTTTGTGCTACTTAGCTGATTTATGCTTTAGCAAGTCATATATGTATTATTGGTTTAAATGGTGGGGAATAAGTTTGTTTGACTGGGGTCAAACTGCCATGCTTATGTTATTTCACTCACATGCTAGCCTGCAGACCCACTCACTGATACCAGCCCCGCCACAGCTGGCAACAAAGAAAGACAAAACAGGACAATTATACAAGACATTACACAATGGAACCACAAACAGATTGGCTTTGTGTAGCTTTGAAAATAACAGGGCAGCAGGAAATGCCTGCTTCTTCATTGTAGTTGATCAATTAGAACAAACTAATTTCTTAAATCTTACACATGTGCATCCTGTAGTGCTCTCCACTTGTGTTTTTGAACCCATCGACTGAGGGATGTCGCACTTAGATCAATGTCTTTATGAAGAAAAGACGTAAGATCTGGGGGAAGTCCTATCTTTTCCGTTGATGACCATCTTCTACCAGTTGTAGAACGAGCAACAAGTGTTAATATGCATTTCTTGGGGAATAAACGCCCCTGGTGAAATGGAACAAACAAATAATATAGCATAAAATCACCATTATTAAATAGCTTGGATGTAATATTATATATGTTAAAAGCCACCAAGGCAATTTTAGGAAATTATACAATGTGTATATAATAAGAATTACATGTCCAGCATTGCTCATTGTGGGTACTTGTAAATAAGCCATATTGTTTTGACTGAATAGCTGTGTCCATGGGGCTGATCGAGAATCAAATGATGGTCATTTTGCTTCACTTTTTAAGCAACTTGGTTTCCAAGTTTAACAGTTCTCCTAACTCGACAAGCATGTTAAACTTATCTTATAACAGGGTGTCCAAATGAGGCAATAGTTCAATCCTTTGTGTCAAAAGAACAGGTGGGCACCCCTTGACCTTTACTTAATTGATGGATGGTCAACTTGTCATTCTGTCTTACAAAGATATAGTGGAAAGCCGACATCACCAAAACCACCACCAATTACCACTGAAGAGGATCAGAAGTATGACGCCCTAACCATGGCCCTAAACAATTTGTCCACCATTTTTGTTTTGACTGCATTTTGAAAATGACAAGGGATTGGTCGTTATCCTGATGTGTGATGCCACCTTTTTTAAATAAAGAAACAATTGTTTAAAAAAACAGAGATGACAAATTTAAGGGAATCAATGTTTAGTTGCACAAAATTACACCATCATTAGAAATTGGATGTGTAATAGACTTCTGGCAAGTACAACCTTTGCTTTTTTTTTTCTACAATTTTGGGCGTAGCAGAAAGTGATGTTGGAGACTGTCATGTCAAATGGTAGGCATAACAAGGATGGATGTTTACAAGCTAGAAAAACTGTTTGTGGCTGTATTGCAGTAAGCTGATATATAAGCTTATTGCTGCATACCCCTATAAACTCATCATCCTATTTCAAGGGCCAAAAATGCATGACTACATTAACATAGTCTACCCTTGCTGCAAATCGCGGAAAGTTGCAAAAGTTTAATTGGACTATTGTAGAAACAAGCAGCCAATCAGAAAGTCGTTAACACATTAAAGTCCACAAGAAACAATCCCGACACCACTATCAATTAACATGTCTGTGATGATGTCAGGACTTGTTAATAGGATAAAGATCGAGAGTATAAAATTTATATAAGCTTATAGCCTTGTTGTCATCATTTGTTTCGACTGCCTCTTTTATTCAAACTGAATGTAATCTCTAATCTGATTGGGTGGGGGGTAAACAGATGTCATTCGAAAATAGTTGCTGTAGACTCTAGCTAGCTCAGGTTTTTCCGTAAATGAGTGCAAGATAGGAATTGATTGTTTGTTTGTTTGTTGGATTGGTGTTTATATGACCACGGAATCGTCCACTAAAGTCTACACAGCCTTATAACGGTGGAAAACCAAGAGGAAACCTCATAAAAACCACCCCCGCGATTGCCGGAGCCACAACATGTGACTCGCTCATATATTTGATGGTCAAAAGGCGAATCGAACCCGTGAACGGTAAATCAAAGCATGTTCCGTTTAGGAAGCGCACTCACTACCACTGAGCCACGGCCGCGGGCCGGCAGGAATTGAAAAGAAGAGCATAATGCGATGATCATCTTTTCTACCTTGCCTTGAAGATGTGTAAACAGGAGTGAACAATTCCTATTATTACTTATTCGCATCTACATTTACGGATACCTGTACGCTGTAGGCCTAGCCTATCGCCCTATGTAGTTTCAATCTATAAGCTTAGGCCTACACTAAATATGATAGGCAAGAATTGGTCTATCGCCTTAACATAAGGATTGCTATAAAAAAAAGTTATTGCTGTCAATTTTTAAAGAGAAGGACCATTTCTATGGTCACGATAGTGACTTCGTTAATGCTTACTCTCAACATCGTGTCGGTAAGGTTTTTAATGGGGACGTAAAAAATACGAACCTAAAATAAGGTGAATAAAACGGAAATAGGGATTTTTCCATATTATTTATATTGTATTTTCATACTATTGTATGATTTAGGATAGTGATACAATTTTATTTGTGTTTTGTAGCAATTAGAAGGAAAAATTTATCAAATTTTTTGAGTAATTTTATATGAGATCTACAAAGATGACGCGCGTGTTCTAAGGGTGCATATTTTTAATTCAAACATGGCAGCCTCTATGGTACTGACTGACTTATAGTTCATCGGAAATGTTTTTTGGTTTTATCGTTTTTACAGTCAAAAGTGTTTGATGTTTCGTTTGCCAAGAAAGCACAATCTATCATCATCTTGATTTTCTATATCATGAGAAATTCCAAATTAGCACATCAGATCATTTGTCTTGTATATATATATTACTTAGGGCCTATAGGCCTATGCCTAGTATAGCACAATGAATAGGGCTAATTCCTCCGTCTTAGCCCTACGTCCTGCCCATCTCAACCCATGGTGAAGGTTGGAAA
>JAVFBW010162770.1:0-11554 GCA_034783835.1 Mopalia ciliata
ATTTTATAGTTATATTATTCTTCCATTGATTTTTTTATAAACATTTACATGAAAGTTTACATGGCTGTTTTAATTCAATTCTTAGCTCACAATCTTCCTCATGTAATGTACCAACTTAACTCATTATATAAAATTGGTTGTGGTTTTGTGTTTCAATATCAGAACTTTTTGTGATTTATTGACCCTTTTTTCCTTCTAGTATTACGAAAACAACAGTTTTATTTCTTTATCACCAGTTTTATTCCATCGCTTTTATGACTCCCCTTCATCATTTATTTTGCTATTATTTATAGCCTGTAACTCAGTTCTGAGATTGAGGGCCAATAAAAACCAGATTGCATTATGGTTAACCCATGCAGTGTTAAAGCTCAAAACAGAATTTCATTGAACCGTTTTTGTACCGACCATTTGAACAGGAATAATATGTTATGGGAAAACAATTTTAGGGATCGAGTCTTCCTGTCATCCATCAGGTAAATGTGCGAGTCACAAGGTGTGGCTCCGGCAATCGTTGCGTTTCTTACGAGGTTTCCTCTCGGTTTTCCACTGTTATAAGGCTAGATGCAGTGTGAAGTGGACAGTCCATCATATAAGTGAAAAACCCTTGAGTACAAAGTTAAACCCCAATCAAATAAACAAACAAACAAGCAACATTATGTATTATAATTATTTTCACTAATACTATGAGCAGGAGCCAGGTCGTTGATAGTTCAGATGAAGCTGCTGTTGCCCTGGTACTCTAAGATTCCATGGGCAACATGACACCAATCTGTTGGGATGGCTGCATGTATATGTGTCATTTTGCTCCCATGTGTGTTATTTGTGTCCATTTCTTGTTTTGTGCGAGCTAACATGAAGGCTGGATTTCTTCACCATGTTTACCTGATTGGCTGGAAACATGTCATAAAATGAAATATTCTCAATTGAGTAAAACCTCAATCAAACAAACAACCATATAAATATGATGAGTTACATCAACATTATCAGATTCTAAAGTTTATATCCTTCATGGATGAAAGGCAATGGCCAGTCTTATATGTAGGTTGTTTGTGATCGGCAAATTTCTACAAATGATTTAAATGACAGGTAGAAATTTTGAACTTCAACAGGGGAAAGACAAGAAAACCTAAAGTTTGGACAAATTTGTTATATGTATGGGCCATTTTGATTTCCATGCTGCCATATAAGTGAAATAATTCTAAGTACAATACAAACACCTGATCAAACATAGTGTTAATCATGTAATGTGTAAACAGCAAACGGAAGAACTCTGGTCTCTTAAGTTTTAATTCTGCTGACCATTATACACCGCCCATGGAACACAATGTAGAACAGATTTCTGTGTTAATCAGGACAGATTTATGACGTGTCGGAGGCGAGAAGAAAGGGCAGATCACTTTGGATAGGAAACGAGGGACCTAGATGGACATTAATGAAGATGACGGCTTTTAGCAATTTCCCCTGGGTGTCGTAAAAGAGACGTGATTCTTGTGGGACCAAAGGTTGAACACATAGCCTGACCATCAAACTATTCCAGAAAAGCCTATAAAAGCAAACAAAATGTTTTAAGATCTTTGACCTAATTCAGATTACTTTCAGATGTGTGTTTATTGTACTAGGTTTATTATCCAATGTGGTATTGTAAATAGAATAGAGAATTTAATCGGCTATACAATTATCTTCTTATATTTTCCTCGGTCATAGATTTCCCCAAATCCTCCATTTTCCTTAGCTTCAATCAAACCAAACATCATATAGACTTAGCCAGAGACCTATCCACCCCTCATTTGAGACGGACAGATTTATAAAAAAGGTTAAATGACAGAGAGAAATTCTGAAGTTTTACAGAGGAAAGATCGAAAAATTGACAATTTTGACACGGAAAAATTTTTTGGATTAAGGATTTCTGACAGGCAAATTTCTAATCCTAACTAAGACAATGCCATATATAACAACATTAAGAATTAAAAGATGGATCATGGGGAACAATTTAATAACGGGTCAATTTGCTCTTGATTGAAAATGTTTTTTTTTGCAATATCGTGGGAGTTTTTTTTAAAGAGGTTTCTTGGTTTTCCATCACATTTAAGCAAGGTACAGCATGACCTAAACAATCTGTCATCTTATAAGTGAAATACTCTTGAGTAGGATGTTAGGCCCCAATTAAACAAACAAACAAACTCCTATATGTACCATGTTGATAGTATATTTTGATAATTTATATATATATATAAACCATTTAGCACAGTACATGTATTAATCAGAACTCCATTTATATCAGCCCCCTGAGGGAGCGGGTGGGCCATGGCCTTGCAAAATACTCCCTGCGCTTCCTCGGTCGATCGTAAGAGGCGTGAAAAGAGGCTGCTTTGTGTTGCCCTGGTGTTCGTTAAAGGGTAACAGGAAGCAGATTTGTTTGTGATTTTCTGTATTTGTGATGTTCTGTATTTGTGTCCGTCGTCAAATAAGTGAAATACCCTTGAGTACAACGTTAAAGACCAATCAAACAAACAAACAAACCATTTACTTTATGTGCACATTACTGTATGACAATACATGTACATATGTTTACACTGATCAGTATGTTTTCCTATATTATCAATAAAATGTGGGTTCCCATTAGACCTTTGACTATAAATCTGTTTTAATGGAGGCTGGAATAGTGTTTGATAGGCTGAATTTAGTCAATGATGCATAAAATTCTGAATTTGAGGCTGCCTAATTTTTATGGATTTGATGTAAAGCTTTTGCAAAATAAAGTGAATAATATAACGTCGAACGGTAGAATGCTGTTTAGAGTACTGATGTTAAAATGATGCCGTTTATACGACCAACCTAGTTCTAATGCTTCCGATAAAAGTCATTGTTTATCATGTTAACATTTCTGCTTGACAATATCTCAATTGATCTGTCTGCCATTTTTTTCCCTAGATTGTATATGAATGTGTGTTCGCTGCTGGCCATTGACTTTAAATCGTCTGATTATCTCTATGATTTCACCTTTTGATGTGTTACTGCGATTTCGTTAAACTCTATTACCATAGACACTCAAAATATTAAACCCTTCTCTGGCAGTTCCACAACAACATCATCTAACGGAAAAGTTATTGGTCCAGTATGATATTGTTATCTGAACAAATGAAGGCAACATCAACCCCAATCAAAAGCACAATCAAATCAAAATGATATATATATTCCCTGTCTGCCTGTATGTTTGTCTGTGGGTTTGTCTGCACTTTGAACAATTTGCATGTTTTTAAATTTACCCAGACTTTTCAGTGTATGGTTTGCAGATAAATTGTGTAAAAAGCTATCTTGTCACAAGCAGGGAGATGCTGAGAGATCCACGTTGCCCTGGTGCTCTCATAGTAAAGGGCAACTTAAAGCTGATTTGTTTATGATGGTTTTTTTTTACATCCAATGATTGTCCTGTATTTATCCTGTCTTGTCTTGATTTGTTGCCAGTGTGATCTACATGTAGGTTGGCTTCCTTGATCCATTGACCTTGAATGCCTTCTTGTCAGTTAAATAATCCTAAGTGTGGTGTGAAACCCCAATCAAACAATTTCATCACAATTTACATGTTTTACCCTGGACTCTTCAGTGAATATGGCTTAGACAGAAATTATGTAAGCATCTTTTTCATCACGGCTTAGGTCTAAAAAAAAATGTATTTTTTCCTCTAACCAGACCGACCCTACGAAATAGCTCAGAGTCTAAAAGTTTTTATTGACTTTTGCAAAAAAATATAACATTTTAAAATATATATATTTTTTTTTTTGTGCAGAAGTCTCTTAAAATTGGCATATTTTGAGAGAAAAATCGTTTTTTCATATAATATTTTTGCAAAGTACAATTTAATAACCATTTTGACTTTTAAATATATGGAGCACCATAGTGTATGTCTTATCATCTTGAAAGACAAATTGTATTATTTGTCTGTACGAATTATTTAGTAATTGTATAACAGTTGAAATGTTATATATATCAATTCAAAAGTAAATTTACATAATTTCAATGTAAAGTAAATTCCAAGATGTCCATTGAGTTGATAGACGGAACTTCTTGTGCTATATATAACATCATTTTTCAGCAAATAGTAAATCTCCTATATTGTCTTTCTTGGTCGCTAGTAATATGAAAAGTGGTTTCCTTTACCCATGGGCCCTGTGAGGGAGCGGGTGGGCCATGGCCCTGTAGAATACTCCCTCGGCTTCCTTGGTCGATCGTAAGTGGCGAGAAAAGAGGTTGCTTTCTGTTGCCCTGGTGTTCGCAGAGCTAAAGGGTAACGGGAAGCAGTTTTGTTTGTGATGTTCTGTATTTCTGTCCGTCATCATATAAGTGAAATACCCTTGAGTACGACGTTTAACACAAATCAAACAAACAAACAAACATATACCTGATGGTCGGCAGATGGACTCGATCCTGTGAACAGTTCATTGGAGTAGAATTAGTAAGCATGCATGTACCACTAAGCCATGGCCGTGGGCCCCAATGAAAAATGACAAGGTACAGCAAAATCAGTGGACTCAATATATAGTGCTGCTTTGGTGCAGCAGACAAAGTAAGCAATTTTTCATTGCAAGAAATGACACTAAATCGGCTTTGTGTTATTCCTAAGCTCTGAAAGTCTCGGGGTGGTATGTGCCAAGGACAGTCTCCACTTACAATATCAATGGAGGAACATTCATATTTCAACATAAAATTATCTTTTTTTTCTTTTGCCATATTGCTTATTACTCTTCACATATACCGCTGTTATATAAGTGAAATACCCTTCAGGCTGGTGTTAAGCACCAACCAGTCAGCCATGAACCCACTCAAATTTTTGTTTGTTCGTGTTGCTATTTAGTCTTCACTTACACCACTGTTATATAAGTGAAATACCCTTCAGGCTGGCGTTAAGCACCAACCAGTCAACCATGTACATGGAATTTAATTCCAAAGATCACCAAGAAAGCGGAATTTAACGATAATTAAATACTATAATTATTTAACTACCCATATCTAATTACAAAGCAGCCGCAATAACAAATTTCAATTGTAATATATATTTATATTTATAATATGATCCAACTTAAATGAATGGAATGAACGTTTAACTGTTCCTAGATGGTGATTAGTTTCTGTGTGTATGTTTCTTATTACAGCACTTACATTATATGTATTTATACTACAAAGTAGAATTAAACTTAATTTTATATCTTAATTAGATCCAATAAAGTAGAAATATACCATATTAATAGGATTATATTCAAGTCAAATAAGCTATAATTGGATTAATTTTCCCAACTAAATACTTCATACAGTTAAAGTCTGATATACAATTTCCAGGTCAGTGACTTACGGTAAAATTCCTAACAAATGTTGCACAGTCATAAATAGGTAACATATATACATAAGTCATATTTACTCCAATCTAAGAAGAGATAGACATTGGTACACCCCTTATGTTGTGGCCTCCTAACTCAGTCTCTATGGTTAGGTATTAGAGTCTTCCAGGGTTGGTATAACGGCCTACTGGGGTTGGTTTTACAGCCTACTGGGGTTGGTTTTACAGCCTACTGGGGTTGGTTTTACAGCCTACTAGGGGTGGTATTACAGCCTACTGGGGGTGGGATAACAGCCTAAAGAGAGTGGTTTTACAGCATTAAGGGGGTGATATCACAGCCTTTAGGGGATGGTATTGCAGCATACTGGGGGTGGTATGATAGCCTTTAGGGATTGATATTACAGCATACTGGGGGTGGTATAATAGCCTTTAGGGATTGATATTACAGCATACTGGGGGTGGTATAATAACCTTTAGGGATTGATATTACAGCATACTGGGAGTGGTATAACAGCCTCCAGGGGGTGGTATAATAGCCTTGAAAGGGTGGCTTACTTCCGTAGGCGAATGAGTGTTTAAGAATGGCATCAGATAGGGCAACTTCCATGGGGAAAGGGCAGCATAATTGCCATTAGTGACCAACATTACTGCCATTAGTGACCAACATTACTGTCATTAGTGACAAGCATAACTGCCATTAGTGACAACATTACTGTCATTAGTGGTAAGCATAACTGCCATTAGTGACAACATTACTGTCATTAGTGATAAGCATAACTGTCATTAGGGATTAGCATAACTGACATTGGTGATCAGCATTACTCTCATTAGTGATTAGCATAACTGCCATTAGTGATCAGCATAACTGACATTAGTGATCAGCATAACTGATTTTAGGGATCAGCATAATGACCATTAGTGATCAGCATAACTACCATTAGTGATCAGTATAACTGCCATAAGTGATCAGCATAACTGACATTAGTGATCAGCATAACTGACATTAATGATTAGCATAACTGACATTATTAATCAGCATAACTGCCATTAGTGGTCAGCATAACTGCCATTAGTGATCAGCATAACTGACATTAGTGATCAGCATAACTGATTTTAGGGATCAGCATAACTGCCATTAGTGATCAGCATAACTGACATTAGTGATCAGCATAACTGATTTTAGGGATCAGCATAATGGCCATTAGTGATCAGCATAACTCCCATTAGTGATCAGTATAACTGCCATAAGTGATCAGCATAACTGACATTAATGATTAGCATAACTGACATTATTAATCAGCATAACTGACATTAGTGATCAACATAACTGCCATCACAGATCAGCATAACTCTCATTAGCGATCAGCAAAACTGACATAAGTGATCAGCATAACTGCTATTAGTGATCAGCATAACTGACATTAGTGATCCACAGAACTGACACAAGTGATCAGCATAACTGCCATTAATCATCAGCATAATGGCCATTAGTGATCAGCATAACTCTCATTAGTGATCAGTATAACTGCCATAAGTGATCAGCATAACTGACATTAGTGATCAGCATAACTGACATTAATTATCAGCATAACTGACATTAGTGATCAGCATAACTGACATTAATGATTAGCATAACTGACATTAATCATCAGCATAATGACCATTAGTGATCAGGCAAACGGCCATTAGCTATCCAGATAACTGCCATTAGTAATCAGCATAACTGCCATTAGTGAACAGGCAAACTGCCATTAGTGATCAAACAAACTGCTATTAGTGATCAGCATAACTGCCTCTGGGGACCAGCACAACAGTCTCCAAAAGTGGCATTAGTCACCAGGGGGCAGCCTAAGTGCCTCTGAGCAGTCATTATCTGTTCCGCTGGGATTGAATAACCTGCTTTGTTTCTAAATTGCTTAAAAGAAGAACCTCTATGCATGCAAGATTTTTATTTGGCGACAACAAACTCGATCTGAATTGATTTATTATCAACAATCACTCACTGTCAAAAGCTTTCAACATGTCTCATTTCTCTTGAGTGACACTTAATAAAGCAAGGTTAGAGTGAATGCACAAGCTCTTTGATGTTCACAGGATTAAATCTAAAGTTCTTTTGATTGACAGATGGGTGCCATATGATATTAACCTTTCTGATTACACAGTGTCATTTATTTTTGTCTTCCTTTCATCTCCTTGTTTTGTTCACTTGAGCCAATTAGTTTCATATATAGTAGTGGTATAAATTATAATTTCCTATGAAGACAAACCATATTTGAAAAGTGATCAGAATTTTGTCTGTTAATAAAGTTTAAGAAAAAGAACAAAAACTAAATAAAATAAATACAATATATTTCGTTTTCTTTTGACAAAAACAATAAAGTTAAAATTTACAAAGACTTCTTTTAGTTATAATCAAAGAACACACAATATTCAAATGGAAACTTAGTTTAAAACATAATGATATATCGGGGGTTTAGCCAGAAATCAAAAGTATGGTGTCCAAAATGGTAATTTTTTTCCAATTTTTTAAGTGACTGGGTGTGGGTTTAACGAACAGGGTGTTCAAATGATAAAATTGTTCTATTCGGGGTGTCCATTTGGACGATTGGACACCCCCTGCTTAAGCCGTTGTATTATATTATATTGTTTTGGTGTTGTGTATGATGTTATTACACCACTACCCATCAGAAACAATCAGGTTAAGCAAAATTGTGTTTAAGGTTTAACGTCATACTCAAGCATATTTCACTTACATGTGCATGTATATAACAACAAAATGTCCACTTCTCATTTCGCCTGGCTCAAATACAGGAAACCATAAGGAAACCTTGCAGAAACCACCCCTGTGATTAAACGAGCCACATCGTGTGACTCCCTTATAAACCTGTGTTCGACACTGACACAGGGATGAAAATGTGTGAGTGATATAATTAATGAAAGATATGATTGTTTGTTTGGGGTTTATAATGTTGTACTGAAAGGGTATTTCTCTTATATGATGACAGATTGTCCACTTTACACTGTTCCTTGCCTCATTAAGGGGGAAAACCGGGTAGAAACTTCAAAAAACTACCCCCGCATTGTGTGACTCACTCATATACCTGCTGCCCACAGCCGTGGCTCAGTGGTAGCGAGTGTGCTTCCTGAACTGAACATGCTTCAATTTACCGTTCAGGGGTTCGAGTCTGCTTTTCGACCATCAGGTATATGAGAGAGTCACATGTTGTGGCTCCGGCAATCGCAGGGGTGGTTTTTACAAGGTTTCATCTTGGGTTTCCACCGTAATAAGGCTATGTACAGTGTGAAGTGGACAATCCGTCGTCATATAGGTGAAATACCCTTGAGTACCACGTTAAACACCAATCAAACAAACAAACAAACATTTACCTGATGCTTGACACAAGGATTTAACAAAAGAGGATCAATTAACCAACACAAACCACTGAACCACAGCCATAAGCCGACAAAATTGAAGAACATATTTCTAGAAAAATATGTGCACGCCATGTGGGGGGATGGGAAGTGGGAGTAATTCACACCTCTTGTCTCCTACTGCCCTCATAAAAAAGGCATGTAATGTGGGCCAGGTCAACACCAGCCAATGCCTACAAGACAGTCAGTACCAGCTTGTCACAGATCAATACGATTACAGGGGTTCATAGACATCCAAATATTGAGGTATTTTTTTGTTTGCCATATTGATTTTTTAAATTTTTTTAAATGCCCAACTATTTCTTTTATCATACTTAAACATTAGAAATGGGGTATTTTGAATATGACACCTTAAAATGATGTCTCAACTCTCAAATTGAGTTTATTCTCCAGCTTAACTACCCATTTAGGGTAGCTACTAGCTAAACTACAATTGTATGAACCCTCAGATTATAATGAATACAACATACACTATTTGCTGGAAAATAAATCATATAAAATATTGTCAATAAAACAGCACTAAACACATGTATGACTTACCTCTTTTCTCAGGTTTCCACCCGGGCAATCCTGCATAAAATCCTTATACCTTAAATAGAAAAATTAGGCACATGGATGAAAAGATAAACTTTTGGTTTTACTTAGCAGGACAGGGTGGTGGAGGGAGGGGTGGGAGGCTGCAAGACCTTACCTTTTCCCGGGTGTGAGCTCAGCAAAGGTTTGGTTTGTTTGTTTCATTGGGGTTTAAAATCATACTCAAGGTTATTTCACTTATATATGATGACATGCCAGCCCAATGGGTGAAGGAAACAACCCACGACACCACTGGCAACAAACAAAGACAGGACGGGACAAAGACAGGACAATAACAACAGGATGCAATACAGACACCACAAACAGATTGGCTTCCTGTTCCCCTTTTGCTCTGAAAGCACCAAGGGCAACATGAAGCTCCCTCCAACCACCCGCCTCAGCAAAGGTTACATGTAAAATACAAACTTTAAATGCTAACAGTCTAATATTCTTTTGCATTTTCCAAATTTTTAAAGTTTAAGGTAGAATTTGGGCTACCACAGAAGTACTATGCTAGAAGCCCAAATTAATGTCAATTTTAATTATTTAATGTTAATCATCTTTAACTATTTACATAATATCTGTGTTTAAATCAAGCCGAAAGGTTATACAAAACTGTGTTTATCTTTTGATAAATTTATGATAGGAAACTGGTTTTGTTTGTTTGTTTGTTTAATTGGGGTTTAACATAGAACTGTCCACTTCACACTGTGCCTTGCCTATTTACAGTGGAAAACCTAGAGGAACCCTGGTAAAAACCATACCCGCATTTAGGAGCCTGGAAAAATATTCTAGAAACAACCCTGTTGGTGTGTATATTGTATCGATACAGTTGGTTGATTGCTTGGTATTTAACACACTACTTAAGAATATTTGACTTTTTTTATGGCCATGCTTTCTTAACTGTAAAGACAACACAAAACAACTATAATCGGATAGGGATATTGAACTGCCTTTGTAAAACAATGACAACAACAGATCTTAATAATGTGAGGATGATTAAGATAGATTTGTTTTCAAGTTGATGTATTAAAAGATATTTTGGTGCCAAAATCCAGACTCTGGAGAACTATGAAACGGTTCTTGAAAACTCCAAGAAAAATGTAAAAGCGTAATCCACATGATTTGTTTGTTTGTTTGTTTGATTGGTGTTTAACGTCGTTCTCAATGGTATTTCACTTATATGACGACGACACAAATACAGAACATCACAAACAAATCTGGTTTCCATTACCCTTTAGCTCTGCGAACACCAGGGTAACAGAAAGCTACCTCTTTTCTCACCCCTTACGATCGACCGAGGAAGCCGAGGGAGTATTCTGCAGGGCCATGGCCCACCCGCTCCCTCACGGGGCTAATCCACATGAGGTTCTAACCAAACAATTCACCGGCACTGTTAACATGAGACCTGTGCTGATGTCAATTGACTACAAACTGGTCTATATATTTTCTCTGCCTATTTTTATTATTTTTTTTTAAATTTATTTTCAATCGACACCTGTTTATTTTCAAATATAAATACTTACCACTGCTGGAGCTCCTTCTTGCTAACTGCAAAAATGAAAAGTACAAAATAATTATCCATCTATTTTCTTCAGCATTTTTTTTTAATGGCTTGTATCATGTAGCAGTACCACCTATAAACTTTGTACCATGTATCCATTCTATGCCCTGTATCATGTACCCATACAATGCATTGTATCATGTACCCATACAATGCATTGTATCATGTACCCATACAATGCATTGTATTATGTTCTTATAATATGCCTTGTATGATGTACCCATACAATGCATTGTATTATGTACCCATACAATGCATTGTATCATGTACCCATACAATGCCTTGTATCACGTTATCATACAATGCATTGTATCATGTACCCATAATATGCCTTGTATCATGTACCCATACAATGCATTGTATCATGTACTCATACAATGCATTGTATCATGTACCCATACAATGCATTGCATCATGTACCCATACAATGCATTGTATTATGTACCCATAATATGTCTTGTATGATGTACCCATACAATGCATTGTATCATGTACCCATACAATGCCTTGTATCATGTACCCATACAATGTATTGTATCATGTACCCATACAATGCATTGTATCATGTACTCATACTATGCCTTGTATCATGTACCCATACAATGCATTGTATCATGTACTCATACAATGCATTGTATCATGTACCCATACAA
>JAVFBW010162781.1:0-11554 GCA_034783835.1 Mopalia ciliata
ACAAATACAGGACAACAAAAATAAGACGCAATACAGACAGCACAAAAAGATCGGCTTCCTGTTCCCCTTTAGCTCTGAGAGCACCAGGGCAACAAGAAGCTCCCTTCAACCGCCCGCCAGGAAATTGATGAAACCCAATCCCATCTGTTGTCTTTAATATTAGAGAAGGCTAAATTTCAAGCTTCAACTTAATCCTTGAACTTGTTACAGAGTTATAGTGTTCACAACATATGTATACAGTAATGAATATTGTAAAATCATTCAATGGCGGCCATGTTGTTTTATGGAATTTGGGGAAATTTTGTCCAATCCATTGTCTTACAGAAAGGAAGCTATCTTTAAAGTTTATAGTTAATCTCTGATTTCTCGTAATTCGGACGCACACTTCAGGCCTACATATACTTAACTGGAAACAACTTACCAGGGATGGAGTAACTGGAAACCATTACCAATAAAATCACATAAAAAAAACTTATTGTTTATTTTTGGTTTCTTATTTATTTATTGTAAAACAACCTCAAAATGCTGTATCTTTGTAACACAATAGGAACAGCCCAAAAATACATTTGATTGAGTGTCTTCTCCTTTTTGATCCAGTCAATGCCTTCTTCAAATCTCGTAAACTTACAAAACACATGTGTTCATTCTTCAACTTTGTTGATTCACACGGCTGTAGCAATAGAATGTTGTCAAAGCAACCAGCCTCTCTTTCAAGTTTGAAATATATTATTTCATTTTTGTGTATTCAGTGAATTTTTTATCAAAATTATCATGTAAGGATGGATATTTAAAAATATGCAATGGGGACCATATTACTTTGATGTTTTGTAACTTTTGTACTTTTACTCAATCCCATATGTTGTCTTAATAAGAGAAGACTATATTTCAAGTTTCATGTTTATCTGTGGATTTGTTACAGTTTGTTTGTTTGTTTGATTGGGGTTTAACGTCCTACTCAAGGGAATTTGACTTATATGACGACTTGCCAGCCCAATATGTGAAGGAAACCACCCTCAACACTACTGGCAACAAACAAAGACAAGGACGGGACAAATACAGGACGACAACAACAAGATGTGATACAGACAGCACAAACAGATCGGCTTGCCTTCCTGTTGCCCTTTAGCTCTGTGAGCTCCAGGGGAACATGAAGCTCCCTCCAACCACCCACATGAATTTGTTACAGAGTTGGAGTGTCCCCAACATATATAGTAATGAATATTGTAAAGTAATGCAATGGTGGCCATCTTGTTTTATGGAACTTGGTGAAATTCAGTCTGAAGCAGGAAGCTATCATCAAAGTTTAAAGCTAATCCGTGAATTTATTCTCTATTTATTGTGTTCACAACACATAAAGGCATAAATATTCTAACATTATGTAATAACGGCCATTTCCTTGTACGGAATTTGATGAAATGTAATCCCATCTGTCGTCTTAACAAAAAGAAGCTACATACCAAGACTGAAGTTAATCTGTGAATTTATGCTCTACTTATTGTGTTCACAACACAGACAGGAAAGAATTTCGTTTAACGAAATTTGGTGAAACGCAATACCATCCCTCATCCGTTCAATTTTCAAAACTTGCCATGTATGCGGATGACACAAAAATGTTTAAAGAAATTGCTAATACCCAAGATAGTGTTGATTTACAAAATGATCTTTTATCATATTTTTAAATGGTGTTCTATCTGGAAATTAAAATTGAGCACATCCAAATACTGTTTTATCTCCTTTACAAATAAACGTACCACAATTGAAGGAAGCTATATTATTAACCAAGTACCGCTACCCAGAGTTTCTACTGTAAAAGATCTTGGGATTGTTTTATCTTCAAACCTTATATTCAAAGATCATATAAATAAAATTGTATCTAAATCTTTTAAAATGTTGGGGTTTTTTAAAACGAACATGCACAAATTTCACTGGTATTAAAGCAATAAGAACTGTTTACTGTTGTTATGTAAGGAGCAATTTGGAGTACTGCTCTGTGGTATGGAGCCCACACCAAAAAATATTAAATGACAAACTTGAAAATGTACAAAAGAGATTTTTTAAATTCATTTGTTTTAAGTCAAATATTGTATATAGCTCTGATAAATATTTAGAATTATGCCACCATTTTAACTTACCTCCTTTAACAGTTCGGCGTCAAATATCAGATCTTTTATTCTTACACAAATGTGTACACTCCATTTTTAACTGCCCTTATCTTATTGAACAGCTGAATTTTAACTGCCCATCTAGACGCCTTCGTCGACATTCTTTGTTTACACCACCCACTTGTCGCTTAAATGTCAGAAAATTTTCTCTTTTACCAAGAATTCAAACTAATTTTAATGTAATTTATAGTCAGAATGAGACATTTGACATTTTTAAGTCGAAAGAAAATTTTAAGAAATCTGCAAGGGAATTTTTATTTTTTATTTTATATTGCGTGATAATTATGTAGTCATTTCATTGCTGTACCTTTTTTCATACTTCATTCATACTCTTTTGTTTTATCTGTAAATTGTGTAAATAGTCTAGTCCTTTCTGACATCAACTGTATTCAGTGTTATTCATTTCATGTAATTGTTATCGTGCTTGTAAGTGGACCTTTTGTGACTGTAAGCTACGAATTTAGTAAAATAAAAATAAAAAAATGTATTGTGATGATGAGATGATTCTGGATGCATTAGTAATGCTCTGGAATGACATTGATCTACCCCCCTGGTCAAATTGTTCTCAGTTGGAACCCTCTGTCTGTATTTTATACCGATCTAAAATCTTCACAAAAGGGAATGAGCTCTGACGGTGTGAAAGAGAATGCAAAGGAAGGTGAAGCTGTCGCAAGGACTGTGTACGGAAGTTTGTGGATGCTGGGGTGTCAGCTACAACAACAATACTTTTCAACCAGGAATAAATGTAGTCCTGACTAACTTATAATAGGTTTGACATGAGTTTCATCAAAGATGTCAGATTAATTGCTCGGCAGGAAATTCTGGTGAGCATATATATACGGACCAACATGCGTCACATTTGGAGATTGGCACTTCAAATTCGTATGATGGCATCTGGATGTTAATAAATTTGTTTAATTTATATTATAGGAAATAGTATGCTATGTCAAGTGATTGAATGGGCGAGAACGTGTGTGTGAGAGAGAGAGAGCGGGCGCATATAAATAAAGAGAAATCTTATTGCAGTTAGAGAAAGATAGACTTTGAGTCCTCGCTTCTTTAGCGATCATATGTAAAGGGGTTCACATGTCATATACCATTTCTACTTCATATAATTATCACCTGCATATCTTCACAACTTGTTTTACTCTAGTCTAATTAAGTCCACAAGCCTACTATGAAAAAAGTCAAAACTCGTTCTAAAGTGGCACTGTTCCCGTACAATCATGAGTTTTTGGCGACATCTGTATTTGTAACAAATAAAAACAGAAATTCTATTATAAATAGGCCGCCAAATATTAAATTTAATCAGTTGGAATCACTTGATTTACCAATCACTTGTGGAACCGATTTTGAAGCTGGAAGCTGCCTAGAAGGATTTATTTTACGGACGGATTGAAAGCAATGCAGCGCAGGTCATACAGGTCTACCTATCGTAATTCAGGGCTTGCCGTTATGACTATGGTACCTGACATATACACTGGCCACAAGAAAATGGAGAAGGTAAGAAGTCATTTAGGGCTCACTTGATCCAAGGTCTGTCACAGGTTATTCGCTAGGGGCGACAACTGGGTAGACTAATCAACTTTCGATATAGCCACTGTGGGCAGTTGGTAAGCACCTACTACTCTCCACATAGGGGGAGATTTCTTTTGAATGATGATTGGGTTTGGTAAATGGTAAACTATCGAAGCGGGGAGAGTGTTTCTGTTGCTTGTTGACATGGCCACCAAAATAACGATTGCAGGTTCTCGCAGAAAGATGTCACCGTTGTAAGTTTGATTTGCCGAGATGATGTATTCATTTTTTCCAATTATACGCTTTTCCAGAAAACCAAAACTATCCTGTTTTAGAAAATATACCTATATTATATAGACCATGTCAAACGCCGATGAGCTAGACGCATCGTATTATGTTGTATGACAACAACAACAACATAATGTTAATGCGAGATACGGTAAGGATATAGTCGTCAGCATTAAGAGTATTTGATGATCTAAAGCACATCCCTGATGAATCTTATAAAAAAAAGTCGGGGGGGTTACGAGGTTTCCGCCCGGTTTTCCACCATAATTAGGCTATGTACAGTATGAAGTGGACAATCCGTTGCCATATAAGTGAAATACCCTTGACTCGATGTTAAACCCCAATCAAACAAATAAACAAACAAACAAACCATTTCAGGAATAAGCAATAAACCCTAAATGACAAGCGTTATAAAAAATAAAGCAGATAGTTGAAACCTATGTATTTATAGGTTTAATTTCATTTATTCATTGTACAGGACCAAAAAGTAGGACTCAATAAGCTTACACCAATTTCTTGAAGCAAATCCTTGCAATCAAGGGCTTAGGCAGACACCCGTCCATCCATCCAAATGGACACCCTGAAGTGAACAATTGCCTCAATTGGACACCCTGTTTTACGAAACTTTATCATGCGGGAGATAGAAAAACTGTCAAATGGGCACCCAGTTATATGAAAAGTGAAGAAAAATGACCATTTTGGACACCCTACTTCTGATTTCTGGCTAAGCCCCTGCTTACAATTGGTGTTATAAATCAGGATATTAAAAGTTTACTTAAACCTGCTTTTTCTTCATTTCCACAGTGCTGAGAAACAATCCAAAAGAAACCAGGAATGAGGAGGAAGTCCTAAAATACCAGAATGAGTCGAAAAAGAATTTCTTCTGCCTCTTCAACAGCGGGTAAAGATGGAGATAAAGATGAAAACTTACAATCAGCTTTACATATACGTAATACCCTTAATTTCTTTGAGAAATTTGACCGTTATAACTGTCAAGAACTTTTATCTCATACATCAGCCCACTGGATATTGTCAACTGAGGACTACCGCTTACCCACCGACCCTCCTGTGGGCCTTATCTCTCGTATGTACCCACCAAAAGAAAACTTTGCTGTGCTTCTTATTCCTGATGAAGACGATGACAAATTTGAAGTGGATTACCGAGAGGTTCATCAGATTATACGAGAATTAGTGTTGGGAATTTATATGTTAAATCAAACACCTCATATCTCACTTCAAGGAAACTATGACCAAAGCACGACTTGTCAGCTTCCGCCAGCTTACCATGACACCCGTGTGGGTCAGGCTATGGTCAATGTGGATTATATGATGAAGGCCATCTGGCATGGAGCATATTTTCCTAAAGAAAAACGAACAAAATTCTCTGAACGTTGGCGATCCAATTTAGACGTGAATGCTAATGGAAAACCAGAAACTAAAAAGCCTTTGTTGACCGAGTTTACAGCTGCAGGTAAAGTAAATGTGCAAGTGTGAAACTTTAATAAAGGAATTAACAGGAAGACATAAACAAAAAAATGAAAAACTCAGTATCATTTCTCCATTATTAAATACTTTTCCTTGCAATTAAGTATGATAACTTTTAAATATTGTTTTCTCCTCAAAACTGGTAAATTCTCTGTGATAGATTTATCCAGAGCTTACGCTCTTAAAATTGTACTTGATGGTCAAAACACCCCCCTCACCTGTAGTCTGGGATCCAGGCTTAATCTAACATTTGAAGTATTTTAGTAGGATTAGAACAGCATTTTAAAAGAAGGTGTTTAAAACAATATAATTGTCTCAGCAATAAGGTGTACAGATTTCATAAAGATTTTTGAAAAATTACTTCAACATCTAGTGTTTTTGGAATATTTGATGAGAATTTAAAAAGAATATTGAAAAAAATCAAGTTGTCTAATACAAAAGATTTTGAAAAGCATTTTAAGAGTATTGCAGAAGTGTTATCAAAACAAGTTTAAATACAAACAAGTTTAAATATAATAAAATTGTCTAATCCTCAACATTTAAGGAGAAATAAATGAGCATTATAGAAGACAATGAATTTTCTGATTCTAATTGTTTAAAAATTATTTTAAACACGATAAGACAAACATTTTATTCACAGTGTGCATTATAATATAAACAATCAGAATAGTTTCCTTTCGTTTATGAGCTGACATACTGTCATGTCATATTAGTGAAATAACCTTAAGTACAAATATAAATCCCTGTTAAATGAACATATTACAACAAGTGTACATAATATTATCAAATAAAAAATCTTTTAAAAACATTATTTTATTTTTGTTGTAGGTATTTTAGATGTTAGCAAAGACCCCCACTTTAGCGGTATCTATGACAAAATACCAGTTGAAGGGCTGGGGGATGCCGAAATGGCTGAGGAAAGACGTTATTTTATGAGTTTTGTTGAGAATCTCTCAATGCAAATGACATTTTCACAAGACAAAGTTTCCCAACATAAAAATCTTTTTGTGATACAAGCAGATTGGGCAGTGTCTAGCGTTGCTCGGTTGACAGATGAAAAAATCGATCATACTGGATACGAGCGCCTGAACACACGACTACAGCTACATGAGCAGATCGTAAGAGAGAATATAACACGCAAACCAGAACTAAAACACCAATTGTTTATTCTGAAACTAGTCAGCTTTCTCGTACCATTTTTGATTGGTTTAAGAAAACGCATGAAAATTCCTGACATCAATAGACTACTTCTGCCATTAACAGGTAATTATGAACATGTGTAAAGGTTAATGCAATATCTCTTTGATTTATCTTAATTTATAGATAGAGAAATGCTCAGGAAGCTTCCTGTTGCCTGCTGCTCTCAGAGATTAGGAGCAACATAGTCTTGAAGTTAATCTGTTCACGGGTCTTTGTTTTTACGTCTTGTGCTACCTTTGGTGTCGACGGTAGCTTCCTTCATCTGTTAGGCTTGTACACTAAGGCTGTCAGATGAATGAAATATAGTTTTTAAAAAGTATGGTGTCAAATGCTAAACAAAATTACACTTGGAGATGTAAAGAATATAAAGAACGAATACAAACAGATCAAACTTTTGGATTTATTCATATGGATTTTCAGCTTCTGGATTTACTCATTATGTCTTACTTATTATGTTATCATCCCAGCTTCTAAATGCAACTAAATTAAGCTCTTCTAAAAACCTCCAAGAATAGGTTTGCATAATTTGTCAATTCTTCAAACCTCACAATGTGCTGATGTGATTTATTTTATAGAAATATACATGTATCTGATTGAAAACATAACATCTTTTCTTGTTTTGTTTATAAGATCCATGTTTAGACTCTTTAATTAGATTTATATCTCTTCTTAATTTATCTCTCATCAGATATATATCTTATTAGATATATCTCTGTTTTATGATACTGTAGATGTTTTTCTCACTACCTTTCTCTCTCACTTATTATATCTCAGTTTCATTCTTTCTCCTGAGACATATCCGTGGAAGTACAGTTCTATAGACACTCTCACCACTGATTTAATCGAGATAATCTGTATCTATCCTATATATACATTCCATATTTCAGGAGATGAGACAAGAACTGAAAGAGAGTTGCCTCCCTTGATGCTCAGTAAAGACTTCAAATGCAAAAACTTCAGTCCGGGAAACCACTATTTTCATTTACATGGAGGTATGTCTTCAAAACTGTTTTCTATTGTTTGCAACGATAAAACACTTTGATTGATTTATTTTGCTGAGAATTCTACTCTATCCATTAAATAAAATGTAAGTAAATGTGCGTTATTTGGTTGGATGGATTATATTTTTGTGCAGTAACAATGTAAATATCAACACATCTCAAGGTAAAGAATTTCAACAGTATTTCTATAATTTTGGGATAACACATCTTTGTGAAAGTGAATTTAACTTGGTTTTTTTAAGGCATTTTGCTGGATTTGGAGACACCTCTACCAGAAGAATTACCCCCCAGTATCCTAGCGAGATACCCTGACCTGTGTGCTCAGTCCTTGTCACACCTGAAGAAAACCACAGACCCAGAGGTCACCCTGCAAGAACATTACCCTATTCCTAAGGTCACCATAGATGGCAAGAGGTAATAGAAGTAACACAAATACACATTCTGCTTAATTTAAGTAATATCAGATATCTTAGCTTTTTTGTAACTTTGAAACACAGACTATACAAACATTGCATTGCTGCCTTTTAGAGAATAAACCACATAAGCGCCAAATCAATAAATTTTTCCTTAACTTTTTATGAACTATTTTCCAGATATGTGATGATTTGCATCGAGACAGAAACGTTTTACCCTCAAGCCCCTCAAAAGCCACCCTGGATTCGACCATTTCTTGAAGAGATCTCGAAACTAAAGCTGAAAAAACTTCCCATAAATGAGATTCATCTTCATGAACAGTTTAAGAAATTTTTTGGTGTCAAAAAAGCCATTAAAAATAAGGTAAATGTTTGATAAATTTCATTTCACATTATTGTTTAATTTTCTTTCTGCTCAAATTTACATGTGGGACAAATTTATTTATAAGGAGCATTTATGTACAAAAATAATTAGCCTAGTGTCAATAACGGTTGAAATACACGTCATTATATAACACTATCAGTCTCTTGGTGGTCCCGCGGCCATGGCTTAGTGGTAGCGAGTGCGCTTCCTTAACTGAACCTGCTTCGATTTACTGTTCACTGGATCAAGTCCGCCTGTCGACCATCAGGTATATGAGCGAGTCACATGTTGTGGCTCCGGGAATGTCGGGGTGATTTTTATGAGGTTTCCTTCCAGTTTTCTACCATAATAAGGCTGTGTACAGTGTGAAGTGGACAATCCGCCGTCATATAAGTGAAATACCCTTGAGTACGATGTTAAACACCAATCAAACAAAAAAACAAACAAACTCTCTTGGTATACGTCATAAAACTCAGAGGTCTGCAGAGCTGAGATACAAACTAAATACATGTATAATGCTTTTCAGACTCCTCACAATGGACTCCGTTCTTGTGCTCAACGAGGCCTAGTCACCATGTTCCATGCATTGTGTCGTAAAATGCCCGCCACAAGGCTTGGGAAGCAGGACGAGTGTGGGTATTCGTATCTCCATTATGCTGCCATGTATAACCACCCGCAGATCATCGGCCTCCTCTTACAGCAGTCCATGGATGTGAATATGAAACGGAGTAACCATGTCCTTTCCTCAGGTATATTAATAAAAATCTGTAAAAACAATGTGATTATATTAAAATTTAATATTCCATTAAAAACAAAATCCTTCTAGATACATTGTATGCAGTCTAAATATAAATTGAAAAAGGAAAAAATGATCAGTACTTAAAATAGAATGTATGAAGCTTCGGTGTGCTGTGTTTTGAAGTTGTTATTCTTTTCTTTGTTGAGTGTAATTTATTGTGTGATATCTTGTTGTTTTTTGCTAATATGTTTTTTTTTTTTTTGTCTAACTGCAGAAATGTTAATAAAATAGATATTTTTATTTAGGAAATGTTTATGTTTAAAGCCAAGTTTAACCAGGTACCACCTATCTAAGGCCTAATTTTTAAATAGTACACAAGCAGTTGTTTCTCTTTTCTTGTAAGTACATAGTAAACTTAAAAACTGCAGAAGCACCTGTATATTTTATCCATATAGCTTCCCTCAATTTATATAAGTAGCATTATGTAGAATGAATTTGTAAGTACTGAAGATAATTCGCCATGCCAGATAAAATTCTTTTTAAGACAAAATTAATTTTTGACTCCCATACTTACTCAGCCAGATAAAGCACAGGTAAAGAACTTCAAAAGGTTTTCATAACTATTTCACACCAATATTAAATTAATCTTTCTGTGAGAACATACATACTGCTACTAAGGTATAGTGGTAACAAATGGTCTCAAATACAGTCCTACCCATGGCCATGGCTTAGTGGTTAGCTAGTGCGCTAACTAATCCTACTTTAATGTACTGTTCACAGAATCGAGTCTGTCTGTCGACCCTCAGGTATATGAGTGATTCACATGTCGTGGCTCCAGCGGGTGGTTTTTACGAGGTTTCCTCCCAAATTCCAACCATAATTAGGCAAGGAACTGTGTAAAGTTGACAATCTCTTGTCATATAAGTGAAATATCCTTGAGTATGATACTAAACCCCAAACAAACAAAAACTGTAAATCTGATTGTTTTGTGAATTGTACAATTTCTTTTTTCTTGGCGTGCAGACGGAGAAGGTAACCATGATAGCATTGGATTAACAGGGGGCGCTGTATCACGTCACGTCACAAGACATTATCTGCTTGAAATGTGTAATGTTTATTTCCACTGTGCACCCCAAATTTCCCTCCTTAGCTGAAGAATGTGTGTTGTACTATTATATACCTTGGCTATCTTCTCAGTTGTCTCCTCCTGATATCTTCTCAGTTATCTCCCCTTGCTACATACTGAGCTATCTCCCTTGGCTATCTTCCATATATCTTAAAATCCAAATCCTAGATTACCTTTAGCTCCAGAGTATTGGTCCAAAAACCATCTCAACTTAACCAAATTATCTTGATGACACAATACCTTCAGCACCGGTTGCTATGACAATTGAGATGAACATAGGCTTAAAAGGTTTTGTTGAACAGATCTCCTACGCACTGCAGTTTTAGCCATGATAGAGACAATGGCGAACTGATTTTATTAAACATTCACTGCAAGTTTTATGAATTTTAAAATCAAAGGTCCTCTAGCTAAGGGTAGTATGTTTTAATCTGGATTGATGCTGTCGGCTGTGGAGGAATATAATTTTTACAACTGAATGTTTGTAAATGACTTACACTTCAGTTGGCATTTAACTTGTGAGGCATTTAGAAGCTGATGTACTAAACACAACACAAGGCACCCATAATAAACCAGAAGTTGTAACCCATAAAGCCTTGTGTTATGTCCAGTTGACATTGACTCTCTCTGGTTGTTTGGTACTTTACCCCTCTAGATATTGACTTTCTCTGGTGGTGCGGTACTTTACCCCCCTAGACGATGACCTTCTTGGTCTCTGTACTGACATAATATTTGAATAAAACTATAATTTGATGCCATTATAATTCAAAAGGTTAATGGTGTGGTGACCATCCATCTACAGAGTTCAGCTGTTGGTTTTAGGCAGATCTGGTAAATTCTTTTGAGCAAAAAAAAGTATTTTGTTCTAAAAATTAATAAATTAAACACTGACACAAGGATGTCCATTCATTCAGATCTATGAAACATATATTTTTTTTATAAACTCAAAGGTGTGAGTTCACTTGGATTTCTGTCACAAATTCACAATTCACCACAATTGTATCACAATGCACACGTTATAGGGTTGGGGGTTTGTGTATGGTTTTATGCATTTTATTGATGTGAAAGATACACTTGTATATAAGTGTTTTCAGTTTAAACGCACATGCCTGAGGCCCTCTGACTAAGGGCAATTTGTTTTAAAAGTTACATTGCTGTTTTTAGCACTATGGCTAAAAACTATGGCTAAATGTTCTGACATCAGAGGACCGCTTTGCAAAGATAAAATTACCTCCCTTGCCAACTTCCCGAGACTGCCATT
>JAVFBW010162792.1:0-11554 GCA_034783835.1 Mopalia ciliata
AGGTTTGCGTTTAATCATGGGATGTCACTGACTCGTGGAAGTGAGTACGTCTAATCCTGGAATTGCGCTTTAACCTGAAAAAGGTTTGCATTTTATCGTGAATAATCATCTACGTCTTGTGGAATGTCTTTGTGACAACTTGCTGCTTCACTGCGCTTCGTTCATCTCGTATTGTGTGTTCGTCCTGATAATTCTAGGTTCCTGCTGTCCTGTGGTCTGTTATGAACACAACGATTCCTCATTTGTAGCTGATTGTAGAGCTTCCATGAAATATCAACTTGGATACGAAGTGATGCGAGTCGATACGTTCTGGTATTTGACCAAACTAGAAGCGAGAATTTAGCAGAAATTCCACTGAAGTAATCGGTTGATTTTAAAGAACCCTTTTTTCCTATCAAATAGTTATGTTATAAAATTCCCAATTGACATCTGGCCAGTGGTTTGACACATAGGCAATAGCTCAATATAAAAAGCCTTTAGGCTCTAGTTAAACTATTACATTTGGCATTTACAGAGGTTTAAAGTAATTCTCTCAGATAGAGCATATGAATACATTGTTTACCTTGTGATTGGCTTAGGTAAAAGGATGTTTTCAACTTCACCACGTACACGTTGAAGCTGCCTGCTATTCCACAACACATGGTCATCGCCACGCTGGCTACTAAACCTATCCATTTACTCCAGATCATATCTCCTTTATAACTGTAAATAAAAATAATAATTTGCATGCGGCTAGCCGCTAAAGACTACAGCTGTGGACATTGTTTAATTTTCAACGATTTATATTTCCAAAGTAGCAAACCAACAACATATACATTTTGTTTCAAATTGAGATAAAAGATATAAAAGACTAACAGATCCAAGACAGCAAGGCAACAAGAAATTAAATCTGCAAGTAATCGCATATTAGCTAGGCTTAGTACCCTGGTATAAATCTTATGTATATTCGGCGTGATTCCAGTATGTATTGAAACCGACCAGTAGATCGTTCGGAATAGATGTTCTTATGTTTATTATGATTATTCTTCCTGAGACAGGACCAGATATTCAACGTACAAGATTATGGTTTTTCTGTGTTTGGAAAACATTATAACTTGATCTCCGTAAAAAACAAAATGTGTTCTGCTTTTTGGAATCCTCTACCTGGTCACCAATTGAAACCGTTATATACAACATTCGAAGAGTCTTTGCTCAATAGGCTTCTCTTTGTATATGCCTCCGTTTGGTTTTCGCATCATCGACATAACAAAAGCAAGTCAGGACAATTATACTGTTCAAAGGGACACAACTCACAACCAGATCAGTTTCGTGTTGACCCTTACATCTGAGAGTACAAGGTAAACTGATATCTCCTACCCCTGTCTCAATTCCAGGATACACATCGATACGTTTAAGATGAGAGACTTGCCAGTATAGCCCCTAAAATGCTATTAATAGTGGTGAGTGTTTCCAATTTACAGAATAATCCAACCAGTCGCCATCTTACCTCTACGATACAGGGTATAGTCGGCTTGATCATACACCAAGACCATGTTTTGTAGAGAAATTCGGTAAATTACTGCATAGTAGGCAGGAGTCGCTCGGCAAATTACAGGCGCACAAATAAAACGGCACTTCCTGGTTGCAGTCGATCTTATAATTCTATATAGTGATTGATGGTAACAACAACTATGTAGCTATATGTGCCGCTCTATCTTTGGTCTCCTATCTATAAGTAGAGACGTGTGCTTTTCACATCTCTGGTGAAAAGCGAGTTGATGCGCTTCTGCTTTCGTTGAATACCGTGACGATTCGGAGGCCCGGGCCTGATCCGTGGTGTGCACCAGACTAGGTACTCACAATCCAGCTTAATAACGATAGATTTAAACATGTCGGGGCCTCAATCTTGGCTCGACGTGACGTTAATTGAAGTTGACGTTTTGTAGAATTTATGTGTTGAGCTCCCTAGCACAATAAATATTTTCGTCGTACACAGGGTCTTAAAGTGTCCACTGGGTGACATTGTTACACTTAGTATTTGAGACTGAAACGGTTTGTGTAATGAATATAAACATAATATCCATAGATAAAATGGTACCATGACATTGGCGGAGAACTTGAAGACGTAAACATAATTTCAGAATCGGGAGATATAAAATAGGAGTAAATATGAACACGGAGAATACCAATATAGGCAACTGATGCAATAATGGAACTGACGAAAACGGGAAAATTTTCTTTAGCTGGCATAGTTGTTTAAAAAATAGAATAAGGAATCCACGGATTACCTCTGAGAGGACCAGGCCAACGCGAAGCTCCCTTTATAACTTAATCCGTGTATAACCGAAAATACACCCTAACTATGGTTGACAAAACGGTGAAATTTAAGCGAAAATGGGGAGACATGGCAGTTCATGTGGAAGAACTGGGAAAGAAGACTCAAATTGCAAAGGAAGAACTGAGATGAAGGAAACTAAATTGAGTTAGTTTCTGATTACATTAGGACAACTTGTTCCCTTCACATTGACACGTAGGCCTACATAAATACGGTGGTAAACCGGATAGAAACCTAATATTAAACCACTCCCGTGATCACTTGACTGACATCGTGTGACTTACTCATATACATGATGTCGACAGTCAGGATACGAATTAGTGGGAGATACTTCCACACAGTTTCAGTAAACTGACTACAAGCCTAACACTGAACGTCGGCCGCGGACATCAGGATTATTACCTTGGTATATAAATATCAGAAAAGAATTGCTTGAACGGCGAAACTTTACCTGGTAAACCATCAGCTTCCCAGATGAGTGACGGAGGAGTAAATTACCTATAGAGTATAGACACAGAAGTTGATAAATGCAGCACCCTACATCTATCTTTCCAATGAAACACCCAATTGCTCTGACGCAATAATCTTTCGAACGTCAAGTGACTCTCACAGTTTCATTACGAGACAGCGATTGTGAATTTATTAAAGTTTATATGCAACTTATATCTATTGGCTTGATGTCGATTATTCATGAAACACCGAACAGTGCTACATTAGCCACAAGCAGAGGATACAGCACAACAATTTATGTCAATTTAAATAGGGAACAATAAATTATGGAACTCTCTCCAATTCAGTAAACACTCCAGCCAAGCGCAGAATCCACAAACAAAGCTCTAAAGGACTTTAATTTCACTACGACAAGCGACCTTGGAAATAATTTCTGAACACATTAAATACCGCACTTAAACCAATAAAACAAAGCAATTGACGTGCTCAAATGACAATGTTAAAGACTGCAAATTTCGCATATTCACAGAGTTACTTAAGTTTAGTATTCTGTCTTTAAATTAAAACTACAGGGTGGCAGCATGATTTTATAAATTGTTATGTTCATTCCAGAGACAAAAGGAAATTTTAGCTTAGGTTGACAGATTGGTTTCTAACGTCGTACTCACAATATATTTCACTTATATGACGCCTGGGCAAACGAGTGTTTTGCTCCCAGCATGTGTGTTCATGTTTTTGGGAAAACAAAAAATGAATGTCAATTTAAAACGGAATGATTATCAGTGTAACATTTGTTAGACATTAATTTCAGTACTGTTAAAATGTTGTTTTCATGTAGACTTGTGCTAATGTCGAATACAAATCGAATACAGATGTCAAATCTGCGTAATCATCTTTAAGGAGCTAAAGATATGATTATATTTAAACTTACTGATATGATAAAACGAAGGAAGCAGATATACGCGAGCTACATTAAGAGATACGATGCATTAAAGCGCTTAACCCTAAGTCAAATATTGCAAAAACAAACAAAATATAGAATGGAATTGTATCTTGTCAACCGGAACCAAACAGTAGGAATGAACAAGACGTTAAATAAAAGTACACACAATTCTAATGGTTATGTCTGCTTATTAAAAAAAACCTCCGACTTAGTTACTTAATTATGTACATATGTAAATAACATTCCATGAAATGATCTGTTTTAGTGTACATAAAACAGATAAGACAGACTGAAATTTTTATAAATAAAGTTGGCAATTTAAACAATAAATAAAAAAAAGTATAAATTGTACTTGGAGTAGGCTCAGGGAATTAAATTTTGATTAATTTCTTATTAATCATACCAAAGAAATGCATCTATGACGTGAAGACAATATATAAAAACACGACGCTTATCAAACGTGTTAATCCCGTGTATAACAGAAAATACACCCTAACTATGGTGGACAAAACAGTGGAATTAAAACGAAAATGGGGAGACATAGCAGTTTATTTGGAATAACTGGGAAAGAAGAGTGAAATTGCAAAGGAAGAACTGAGATGAAGGAAACTAAATTGAGTTAGTTTCTGATTACATGAAGACAACTTGTTCACTTCACATTGACACGTAGGCCTACATAAATACGGTGCTAAACCGGGCAGGTGCCTAATAATAAACCTCTCTCGCGATCGCTTGACTGACAACGTGTGACTTAATCATATACCTGATGTCGAGAGTCGGGATAAGGACCAGTGGGAGATACATCGACACAGTTTCAGTAAGCGGAACACAAGCCTAATACTGAACCTCGGCCGCGGACATCAGAGGTAGTACCTTGGTATATAAATATAAAAAAACGAAATGCTCGAATGGCGAAAATTTACCTGGTAAATCATCAGCTTCCTAGTTGACTGACGGAGGGGAAATTAACTATAGACACAGAAGGTGATAATGCAGGACCCTACATCTATCATTCCAATGAAACACCCAATTGCTTTGACTCGATAATCTTCTAAAGCACTCTCACAGTTTCATCGAAATACGTCCATTAGGAATTTAGATTTGTGCTAATTTCGAAAACAATGTAATAAAGATGATATTAAATCCGCGTTATAATGTTTAAGAAATCGCAGCACCAACATTAATCTAGAATTGAAAGAAATGTTTTCAACTGAAACCTAACAGAAAAAGAGGTATAATAAACGTACACTCAATTATCTTGATTTTGTCTGCTGATATAAAAAACCCGCCGGCTTATAGTTTCTTAATTATGTACATATACAAATAACATTCCTTAAAATTATACGTTCGCGTGTACATATTGTTAATAAACATTTTAATTAACATTTCAAAGGCAGCCCAATAAGGCGAAGCTCACGTACTACCAAGCCGCAGGCGGGTTCTCGTACATTTTGGCATACATAACTTAAACGGTTAACAATGACTTTGGATATAACGTTTTTATCTTTGAGGTTTGCTTGTTGCATATTTGAGGAAAGCCTTTAGCTTGCTATTTGGGTGTGCTTCTTATCTGAGAAACGTTTTCCTAGCAGATAAGAAATTAGTATAGTGTCTCTTACCAAGTGGCCGATCGAAAGACGCTATGTATAATGTGGCGAGGGTCCAGGGGCCGCCGAGGCACCGGACGTTCTAGAGTTCTATAAAGCTACAGGCACGTTCTGGACAATTACACTGTTAGAAGAGCCTGGTCATCCCGACCAACCAAAACGGGGTTCGACCAGCAAAAAACTATTCAAAAGTATCTTGTCAAAAACCGCACCCAGCAAAAACCTGGTCGCCCTTTATCCGATAGAAGGCTCGATGTTTTTCATGGTAAAAAGAATGGGTCGACCCTATAAAACCTTATGTCTTTTTTGACCAATTTTTATTTTATCGTTGGTATAAGAAGAATTTAAAGAGCTACCTGTTTTTTTCCTGGCCAAAGTTACGTCAAACATTTAAATCCTGGTCAATTTTTTAACTAGGGCTTTCTTGGTCGCTGGTATATAGTTAAGATTTTTGAAGGGCGACCAGGTTTTTAAGTTACCGGTAGCTTATCCTATAAAAAATATGTTACTAAGATTTGTTTGCTCTAATGGTAAGATGTCAGTTTTTCATGGTCAACCTCAAAACATTTCGGTCCAATTATTGGAAATTTTTTTTTTTTTTTTTATTATTTTATCAAATGTTGAGAATTAGAAAAAAAATCCTGTGACTTATACTACCAAGGAATACAAATCATAGCTCAAAAATGCTTAACACATATACGATGCTAACTAGCAGGCCTCTACAGGTCTTTAAATGTATGTACAATCCATTTCTAATTAGCATATATTTGCAACAAAATTTATTTCTTGGTCAAAAGTTACATAGGCCAAAGAAATCTTGTTTTAGTTTTTTTGACCAATTCTTTCCTGGTAGCAAGTTTTAGATGGCATAAATGAGCTACAGTTTGTTTAGGTCGAAATGATGCCTAAATCAAATTGTTCTTGGTAACATTTTAAAAAAATTCTTGGTTAAATCAAGGGAGTGACCAGCATTTCTTTTGGTTGAAATGGTGTCTGAAGATAATTAATCTTTGCAAATTTCTGTGGGTTTTTTCTTGGTCGCATTTAATCATAGAATTACGAAATTTAAAACAATTTTTCATATTGTAAAATTTTAAACATGAAGTGCATAAAGAAATTATTTAAAGTAATTATATGAATTATTATACAAGGATTTAATTGTAAAACTATAAAATGTGTTTAATCTAGACTGGTCACGTTCATGGAGTTTACTTCCAGTGCAGACAGACCAAATGAATGTTTTTATAAATCTTGAAACAGTAACTTTGCATTTGGTTAGTCCATAGATAGCTGATCACTCCTACAGCTGATGCCGCACAATGCCGCAGAACACCATCGCTCCGGCGTTAGGACGTCTCAACGACGCCGCAGAACGCCGCAGCAGTACGTTGTTGAGTCGTTGCACATGCGCGGGTGCCCAGACGCCACGACGTACTGTTGCGGCGTCACGCCGACACAGCTGCAGCTGTCCGGTGCAGGGCTGGGCGGCTGTTAAACTCCAGAGGAACGAGAGGAACAGGCTGTTTTGGCCATGTTGGTGATTTGGATTTGTAAGTAGGGGAGATTAGTTGATCGATGTCGTTGTTATGACATTCACTTTAGGAGGCTTAGTCTCGCTAAACCAAACTTCTCGCGAGAACTTCGATCACGGCTAGATAGTCTGGTAACAGAGCATACTAAACGTTACAAAAAGAAAATGGCCGTCATATGGTCCGGTTATTGTGTAGTTAGTTTTCTAATAGGCTAATTTTCAAATGTATTTCAAACATTACATTGAACACAAAACCTTTGTAATTATTTACAAATAAACAAATTTGAGGTTTTGGGTGAGATTGAATGTTCAAAAATATATTTTAAATTAACCTATCAGAAAACCAACTATACGATACCAGGACCATATGCATATGACGGCCATTTTTTTTTTTTTTTTTTTTTTTTTGCAACGTTTAGTATGCACTGTTACCAGACTATCTAGCCGTGGTCGAAGTTCATGTGAGAAGTCTGGTTTAGCGAGACTATAGGAGGCTAGAAGACACATTTACACGAAAGTTTTTTCGACGCAAAAGTCATTGCATAACATAGCTTGACATCCGGCTTGGTCATTGATAATGTCTATACCCCGCCATCGTCAGATCTAGACTTACTCGAATCCATTATTGTTTCAGCTGCCGATCGAAGACACCCATTCTCCCTCCCTATATAATACTTGCGTCCTCTTCTCTGGGAAACGGAGTTAACGCCTAGAACCGCAGCCATCACACCGGGGAACACGACACACTTGCTATGCACTCCGGTGACCCCTAACGACGCCATCTTGCTCAACATGTGACGTCCTGTCGCGGCGCTGCTCCCCTCACACCCTAATAATAAATAACGTACAAGCCTTACTAACCATGTACTAAGGTACTAACCAGTCGCTCCTTGGTTCTGCATAGTGTACAGCCCTTACTCATCATGTGCTAAAGAACCAAACTCACGTCATTGACTTGTACAAAATGCAACCGCAAAAATTCATTAACAAGCAGACGACACACTGGGCATGCACTCCGGTGACCCCTCATGCCGCCATCTTGCTCAACCGGTGATGGCACGACGAGGACGCCGTTCTCATCCGCTCCTTAGTACTAATTAAGGCACACCTCTTACTGTACATGTTCTAAAGAGCCATTCCACGCTCCTGAGTGCATAATAACGTACATTTATTCTTTGCATGTAATAAATAAATTACTACAGAAATAGTAGTGGGGAGGCAAATGCCTCCCTACTACTATTTATGTAATAACCGATTAGTACTTGATAACGCACAACCCTTCTATATAATGTAATCGGAAGGAATAGCCGAGTTGCCCTTTCTATACTACTGGCAGGCCAAGTGAACAGAAACATGAAAAAGCACCAGATTCAGGATTGAGAAATGTTACCGACAAGTTACTTTTGGGTTTATGTCTGTCATAGATAGTTATCTTCTGATGTCTCTTCTATGTAGTTAGCCACAAATTATCATCAATCAGCTTTTTCAGTCGTTCCAAAAAAGACAACCGAGAATGAACAACTCGTACATTTCTGGTAACACTGCTCTGTATCTCGTTATATTCTATGCGCATTATTCATTGTTCATTATTCTGTCGAAAACAAAAATCTCCAGTTTTCGAATGGTTGAACTGTTTTGTGTGATACATCTTCTTTCCCCGCTAATTGTGTACTACTGTTGACGATGGGAATCAAATAAAGAGGATGCTGTGTGTTCAACTGAGTGGAATTTCACTGGAATAAGCCTACCACGATATTTTGTCGAGGACATTTTTTTCAGTATGCACATTACAACAAGGCTTGCGTATTCTACCTCTTGTTGAGAGGCAGACTTTGCAGGTATAGTGTTAAATGACATCTTACATTTCTCACTTTCCTGTGGCCATTGTTTATGTCAGGCATCAATGCCATGCCTGACACATACAATTGGCGCAAACAAATGGTGAAGGTAAGATGTTGTATAAGGCTAGAAGACCTACAGGTGCAAGAGTATCAAAAAGCTATATAAATGCAGAGTTCTGTATCTCTAATAATCTATCAAACAATTATTTAGAGATACAATTTAAGAGTGCAAATAAATTTGAAGTTTGAAGAATAACGGCTATTATGGGTTCAAATAGTTCTGTCCAGTAATATATGATATACTGATAGGATCTTCCTGGCTTAGTTTGTACGTCATAAGAGACTTGAAATCGCTCATTGGCCTTGTTAAAAATACATTAATACGACTCAAGTATATCTGGCTAACCCGCCATTTTGTCTGTACTGTAGACTTGAACTTTTAGTAAAAGATCTTGTTATGTCTTCTTTTTAGGCATATATAGCAGGTTTCATTGTCGTGGGGGCAGCATTTAAGGTTTTAATAGTACAAGGATAATCTGTAAGCGATGATAGAAAACAGAAACCAAAAAATGCTAGCCCAGCAATTTTTAAAAATAATTTCCGTCTTTCAGAACACAAACTTGTTTGTTTTGTTTTTTTTAATTTAAAGGTGTTCAAAGGTTCTAACTATTACTTAAATAAGATTCTGCCATTATTCCTTTTCGTAATACCAATGGTTTTATTTTCATGTTCACGTTTTCATAATATTCTTGAAGAATTTTTGTTGTCTTCATTGACTCCGACCGAGGAGGACGGACATCAAAATCATCTTATTTTATTAATTGGCATGTCGGCATATATAACTAACTTGTTCATCAATGACTTTTCATAAAATTGTATAATGCATTTTGTTTGCTTTTAGTCCAAAAAAAATTAGCTCGCTTTGTGGCAATGTTGCTTAAATAAGAACGTTTTTCAACGCCAAAAAAGTTATTTGTGGTGTTTCTTATAAATGTTCCCGACATACAAGTAGTGTGGAATAAAGTGAAACTTTTAGCTCGATATGTGACGATGTTGCTTATACACTTTTAGAAAAACATGGCTCTAAAGGAACCCTTCAAAGTTCTTCGTTCATGGCTGTAGTGGAACCCTTTAGGGTTCCTTATGGATCCATCACAACTTCCATTCCCAGTATTTCTTACATTAAAAAAACACTGTTGTCGCAATGGTACCACTTTAAAATACTTATATTTAGTAACCATTATTTCTAAGATCCTGATCAGTTTATTAGTACCGTTTCACTAGTTGCTGACACACAAACGTTGTCTGTATCGTGGCTGGGTGGATGGTTTTCTATAGTTGACGGTGTAATCGCGCGTTGAAGGAAAATTAAAGAATTTTTTTGTTCTGGACTGCTCTTTTTATCTAGTTTAATCCAAACAGATTTCAGAACTGAAAAAAAGACCTGAAGTTGGATAAAGTTTATCTGGATGAAAGGCTTACTTAATCATTTATTGACAGTAGGTTTCTACATTGACACTCCTCCCGTAATGTTCTCCTTTTCGCTTTAATAAACAAATTGCGTACAAAGAGGTTTCACATCTATGATTTCAATGATTAAACAGACACAGACAAATGGAATTCTTTTAAAAATTTAAAGAAATATAATTACGTCAAAATTAAAATCTTGTTGTGTAATCCAACATAACATTCAGAAGAAGTGTTTTCATTGAGTTTTGAAAAGTAATGCACCTCGTGTGATAAGTAGACAGTTTGGCTATGAATTTATAAAAGTAAAAGCGATCCCCTTGAATACCCAACTGTAATTATATCATTAAGCAATATAATACATCATTTTTTTTTTCAGAGTATATTTTGACCAGATGTTGTTTGCAGATATGTGTTCAGTGTTTAATAAAAAATCGAATAAGGATGATATTAAATCCCCCAACAGTAAAGCACCAGGGAAATGTGACTTTATACATCAACACATAATAGGCATATATAACACACATAAGTATATAATATTAATATAACAATTAAAACAAACTATGTTTTCTGTTGGCTTCAACTGTGTCACTTGCAGTCTTGGAGGGAGGACCTTATTTGCTTTCGCTTGTGAATATTTTTTTACTTGAGTTCTGTTATTTGTTACAGTTTCTGTTGAGGTAGTCGATGTCAATCATCTGGTGTTCTGGTTAACAGCAGAGGCGATCTCCCCTATTGGCCCACATAACGAAAGTCTTTATCGCAAGATACACTTTCTTTGTGGGGTTGGCATATGACTTGGATGGCCCTTGTCTACCTTTACCCTCATTCTGAAAGGACTAATGTATACGTGATCTGGCACTGTAGTGGAACCGAAAGTAATCAAATAGGTATCAAGTTTATTCTGCTATCTTTTATTAATGGAAAGTCCTTAACTTTAGCTCCACCGTGAACACAAGAGTCCGGAACAGATCTCTTCATCTCTGTTTCATATGATGCTGTTACTGTGGTTAAGTGGCGAGACAGTCATAGTGAAATCTACATTTTTTCTTTAATTGAATTAAATTTATCGACTGTTCCGACCTGGTGCATTCCACCAAAATGTCAACAGACATTTTAATAGTCTTTATTAAATGTTTTTTAATGCTAACAGCACAATTTGTTTTACTGTTTGTTTTTATATTGGCTACTTATTATTAAAAAGTTGACTCATAAGCCTTTGCAATGATCTAAATAATGAAGGTAGGCTGGAATAAAATTATATTTAATCTTAAGTCTGTTCGATTGGATTAGATTAATTACGATGGATAATAATTAATCATTGCAGGGCTCGACGTGAGTAGCCAATCGATGAGACGAGTCAAACTGGCCACCCGTCCAGACTGGGGGGGGGGGGGGGGG
>JAVFBW010162803.1:0-11553 GCA_034783835.1 Mopalia ciliata
GGGCAATTCTGTGGAATAAGCCAACAGCATTGGCGTTGAGGAAGAGGTAGAAATGGTGGAAGGGGTGGAGGATGATACATCAAGTGGGGAGACAATATGGGGTGATAAGTTAGAGGCAAATAAGGTCGATAAACTTTTAGAGGAAGATGAAGATATAACAGTAAATCAAGACATAATACATAATACTTTGAACGGGGTAACCAATGGTGACAGCTTTATAGCTATCGTTGATGATGTATCTGAATCACACGGCCACACTCCTTACAAGGCAACGTTGCGTTGATAAGGTCAGTTCGGTGGAGAACTTGGTATCTGGAATTATCGATATTGTTCCAGAGATTTACCTTACATGTATTTTTCTCGAAGGATATTGATGGTAATGCCAACCTCACGCCTTCTGGACAAAGTTTTACACAATAAGTATCCCACGAATCGCAATCCACTACGATCTTTTCGACTTAAAATGTCTGAATATAAGTAGCTTTTTGGTCAACATATGTTTCAGCACCAATAAAATATAAAGAAAATATTATATTTGATTACTACTGAGAGGGATTTGGTATCGATTCTATATGTCTGAGTGTGTCAGGTTAACAGACAAATTATATTTTCCGAGAAAGAGAGACATAATTATCAAGGCGAGTTCGTAAGGTTTTTCCATGTATGTTCCAAGAGGTGGTGTAAGATATACGTGAATTATTAGTTCTGGGGTAGGGTTAATACTAAAGCTAACCCTAAAAATAACCCTTTTATTAACTCTAAAGGACAATACGAAACCTAACCCTAAACCTAACCCTAACCCTGACACTGAAAGTCATGTCATATCTTACATGAGGTATTGATCCCCAATAATGATGAACTATATGACTATGATACCCTTATCCGGTGCACACGTAGACTATCTCAACGTTACCTTATTTAGCCGAGTTTTCGACTATGGTACCCTTATCCGGTGCACACGTAGACTATCTCAACGTTACCTTATTTAGCCCAGTTTTTCGACTATGGTACCCTTATCCGGTGCACACGTAGACTATCTCAACGTTACCTTA
This sequence comes from Mopalia ciliata, assembly GCA_034783835.1. NCBI lineage: Eukaryota > Metazoa > Mollusca > Polyplacophora > Chitonida > Mopaliidae > Mopalia > Mopalia ciliata. Next base: position 1,053 of record JAVFBW010162803.1, read on the forward strand.
TTTAGCCCAGTTTTTCGATACCGTTTGTCTAACTGAGGTCCATTATTGAACCATGTTTTACACAAGATTGCCACACCATAGTTCACGTGTGTTGTTAAGTTTGTAACCAATTAATAACAAAGTGTAAAGGTATGCGTTGACCATAAATATATTTTAAATAATTGAAGAAAGAAAAATTTGCTTGTCTCCACCGGGAATCGAACCCGGACCTTTGTGTTACAGGCCCAACACTCTGCCGACTGAGCCACAGAGGCTCACGGCAAAGTGAGTCTCGAATTATTCTTACCCAGTGAAGACGGCGATTTTCTCTCTTCATAAAGCACGGCAACAGGGACGCTAAATTAGCATCTTTTTGATTTAGATATTACTCTCAATTGGTTTTTGCTTGAGTAAATCCGAAAGCCTGGTTCTGGCATATATGTATTTTAAATAATTGAAGAGAGAAAAATTTGCTTGCCTCTACCGGGAATCGAACCCGGGACATTTGGGTTACAGGTCCAACACTCTACCGACTGAGCCACAGAGGCTCACAGCAAAGTGAGTCTCGAATTCTTACCCAGTGAAGACGACGATTTTCTCTTTTCATAAAGCACGGACACAGGGACGCTAAATTAGCATCTTTTTGATCTAGATATTACTCACAATTGGTTTTTGCTTCAGTAAATCCGAAAGCCTGGTTCTGGCATATATATATTTTAAATAATTGAAGAGAGAAAAATTTGCTTGCCTCTACCGGGAATCGAACCCGGGACATTTGGGTTACAGATCCAACACTCTACCGACTGAGCCACAGCGGCTCACGGCAAATTAAATCCGAAAGCCTGGTTCTGGCATATCTTTCGCTAGAGTATCCCATCTTTTGCGCAAAGAGATACAGTGTTTGGACTTCCCAAAGTGTGTAATGGCTACTTCGGATGTTAAAGTAGCACTCAAATAATCAATTGAATACCGGCTTAATTCAGGTATTCTATTACCATTGAATAACTTGAGTCCTTTTATTGGGTATACTTGCCCCAAAAAGAAAGTTACTGGTCTTTCTGCTAAAGTGTCTAGAGCCAGGGTGGAAAAGATAAATTTGGCCGATGGCAAAAGATATAGCTGGTAGTAATGTGCACTGCAACTCTGTGACTCTAAATAAGTCTCCATTGTATGATGGACTATTAGAAATATATGGAACTCTGCATTTATGCCTAATTTGTCAAGAACTGATGATCCAATGTATACGAACTATCCCGGTATTCAAAATGTTTGTTTAATGTGTATAGAAACGTTTGTTTGCCTCGACCCGGATTAAAACCCAGCTCTGCGGCTAGTGGCATCAGCGTTTAAAACTGCTTTGCTTCAGAGCTTCAATTCTGGGCAGCCATAACTGTTAAGCGAGATATAGGCAGTGAATTTGTATTACTAGAAAATAATTTTTTGCTTTTTACACATATGTATTTTATTCTGTTCTGCTAGTCTGGACCCGGCATTTATTATTTTTTTATATACAAAAGAATTGATTGTCTTAACGAGGATTCTCAGACGGATCTCTGATTACCAGTTTTATGCCGAGCTCCTTTGGATCTGAATACAGTGGAGAGATGTAATGGATAGATCTAGTAGAAATGTCTCGCTAAGCGAATATGTAGTTTATCTAGTAAATGAGATGATTCATCGGCTTTAATCAAATGTTAAATTGACCCTTATTTCTAGCAGGTCTCTGAGTACTGCTACTACAACAAAACAAGACAAACTGTATCATTGACTGATTACGTCATCAAGCAATTGACCGACCTGGCATTTGACTTAAGCGATGGCTTATGCAATCAGTTTGTTTTCACTGCGGTTGATACTTTCCGGTCATTTCATATAACCGCATCTATCCCCTGGCCGAACGTGATTGCTTCCTGTGGTCTCCAGCTATGCAGGCGTGGGAATATCTGTCAGGCCGAATCTATCAATTTTGCCATAATATTCCATGCTAAAGATTTATCACCATGGACACCATAAAACATTCGGAAGGCAAACAGCTCCATCATGTCTATTTTCCAGATGTCTGGATCGTTGGGAAAAACCTACTAATATTCGCGGAGATATAAAACCGTTATAATTTACGATTTTGCAGAATATATAGGCCTACTGAACACTGTATATCAATTCTGGACTCTACACTCTATTAGTTGGGTCCTGAATTCTAGAAGAGGTTTTTTTATGAAGAAGACTAATACATTAAGTACTGAATGTTCCACAGGGGCTCAAGAAAAATGTATACCAGTAGGCTCACCTATTTTTATGTATAAAAGTTAAGAAGTATAGCAGATGAATATTAGTTAAAATAACACAAAACCATAGCAATCAGGCGGGGGCAATAGAAGTCAATTCGCACCTCATCATTATTAACTATAGACCATTATACAATGCATTTATGTAATCGGTTGAACAACAAATCCAACGTCAAGTCAAAATAGCCCAGCAAAATATGAATCAATCCATCAAAATTGCTTCTTCCTGAAACGGTATTTCTGTTGTTAATGTTACCACACCGTATTGGGCTCGTTATTGATATTCAGTCAAAATAACACAAAATCTTAGCAGTCAGACGAGGGCGATAAAAGTAAATTTACACCTCATCATTATTAACTATACATCATTCCCGTATACAATGCATCTGTATTGTAGATTATACAACAAATCCAACGTCATGTCAAAACAACCTTGCAAAATATCCTGTGAATCAATTCATTCCTGGTGTCAACAAAATTGAATCTTCTTCCTGAAACTGTATTTCTGTTATTAATTTTCTACACCGCCTTAGGTAAACACTAAAATCGTTCCTACATGTGTACGTCTTCAAATTACCAAGTGCTTTCTGTCTATATGCAGTATCTTTAAAGTATAAACATTCCACATTACAAACCGCTAAAGGAACATGAAATTTCCAACAGGCAAAATTGTTCGTTCCTTTATGACTTTTTATTAGTGTACAGTTTAATGGTGTACACTATTATCTATTATCGTCCAGATTATTCAGTTTTAAATAGCTGTTTTTTGTGGATAAAGCAAAGTGCTAGAAAGAAGATTTCAAAGGATCTTTACGGACGACTGGGCGGAGCTTTCAGTAGCACGGTTGCTCCCAGAACTAAGTAACAGCGCGAATCCGATGCGACATTGTGCCTATGATTTGCCTCCTTTTGGTTGTCAAATATTGTCACCAGCTGCTGCCAGTGACATCGAAGGTGGATTCCCTTCTACATTGGGCTGAGAGATATGAGAGAACAAAATATAGTACTGAGTAGACCCTCAATATATCAAAATCAAATGACTAAAATATCACATACATGTAGGCCCGCGCTTTCAAGAAACCTTTTTTCACTCTCAGGCTCATTTTTAATTCGGTAACACAGGGTATTGACAAAGAAGTGATAACGTAAACTATTCGACATAAACTATTACTCATCTAGTACATATGAATGTATAGAAGCAAATGTTATAATATTGTTGTTCTACTGATCCACCAATTAAGCTTTAATAGTAACTGAAAAAAATCATTTTGCAAAGTTAATTATTTAACGGAATTTATCGAAAAAGCACCTTAGCAAAACATCCCCATCAATTGCCACTCTGTGTTTAACAGAGGTGAAACATGCCGTATTGTACACAGAGTATACCATAAGAACATGTTTTGTCTTGTCCATGTACCGTCCACCGACAGTCCTTCTGTCGATAATCGGATATATGAGGGTGTCATACGATGTCACTTTGGCAGTCGCTGTGGGTTGTTTTGACAAGGTTGCTAACAGGTTTCTCACCGTATTGAACCAAGGAACAGTTTGAAATTGACAATTACCTTTTGTCGATATATTTAACCCGAAACCGAAAAAAATGGTGTCCGCTGGCGCCAGATAACTTAGTTTCCATATATCCGGGGTAACTTCAAAGACTCGTATACCAGAAGATTCTCACTGCAATGTGATTTTTATCTTCTATATTAATACATGGTGATACTCCTACAGCATATCTAGCTGTTCAAATGTTATTAATAAGTAAAGCAACATTACGTCGCGTTTGTTTGATCAGGGTTTCATGCCGAGTTAATCCTCCGAGTGACAGGAATCTTCCATCGTGTGTGGAAAGTTGAGAGGAAGCTTGTGATGGACAAAGGTGGTTATTCTGGCAGATTGGGGAGAGGGTCGACATTAGGGGTTTATGTTAGAGTGCCACCCAATGGGCAAAGAGAACCACCCTCAACGCCAGTAGCAACAACGACAGCAAACGATATTACAGGACGAACAACTTACCCGCCGCCACAGATCAGTATATGTTGTTCTGGGATCCATAGAGTACCAGTGCACCTTCCCTCCAATCACTTTTACGGATCAAAAAAAGTCCAAATCATTTTCACTTATGTGTATATTTTGTGTATCGTTTAAATCAAATTATGAGACAGGTGTGTTCTTATCGCAGTGGTGATATCTATATCACTGTATAGTATTATATAAGAGTATAAAAGCTATAACCGATGGGGTTTATTATACAATCGCTTCGTTTGGCATTTAAGCTAAATAGTTAAATGTTCGTGGTTAGACAACGATAGTGGGAACCTATCCATCCGTGGCCTTTATTAAAATTGCTGATCGCAATCTGTAACTACACATAAGCTAAATGTTAAACGTTGTTTGAGTTATCTTTCGGATGCAATTATTTTACCACAGCGTTTCATGGCATCAACACAAAACATTATTCACTGTCAACAAGTTTAAAGCTACATACAACCAAATTATAGCGTTTGCTTTAAAATGTCTCTGGGGTATTTAATGTGTTTATTTAACACGTTAACTGAAACTTTTCCTATTTTGTATGGTTTTCTATGTTAACTGAGAACGGCATATTGTTGTGCTCACATTTGCAATCGATGTATTAAAGAAACCAGTTTTGCCGTGATTGCGCAATACTCGGATAAATTTTTTTAAGGGTTTTTTTTTACAGTTCACCAAGACAGCTTTAACCGTCATCTTAGTGACAAATAGTTGAACATGACGCTACAACCTAGCAAATAAATACATCCATGTGTAGCCTCAAGCGAAATAGTGGCAGCGTCAGAGAGGAACAGGAGTGACAATTATCTCCCCATGTCTGTTATTTTTATTTTGCTTTACCCACCACTGACCCACAATTCCGGGTCAAACATTAATGGAAATCTTACATTATAAAGTTATATACATGTACTATGTACTGAAACGGCATATCGTGCCATATTATGTTTGGTAAACTAAAAACTTAAGTTTAACCTTGCTCAGGACTGGACTTCACTAACATCATATGTGGTTTTAAACCGTTTTTAATATTTAAGAAAAGAATGCTTTTGAATTTTGAATTGTAGCATGAAAACAAGGCAGGATACTTTTTTTTGTAATGTTCCAAAACGATGATTTCGTAATGAAGTTAGTTTTCGAAATTGCCTTGAAGTGAAACATAGAATGTTGTGTGAACAAAACGTATACCTTTAGTACAGACTTCGTGTTGTCTTCGAGTTGGACAAGTTGATATTAATTCATTTGGAGAAACAAAAAAACAAGTTTTAAGTCTTAGGTGGACTGTTAAATAACTGTCATATAGGTTTCTTTTCCAGTACAAAGAAGAATGACCATTTGCCCTTCATGCATTATTGTCTTAGCATTACGGGCGATTGCATTAGCAAGGAGGACCGTACAGTTGTATGGATGCACAGCTGCATCTTTGTATTTATCTCCCATTTTCTCTTGTTATATTTGCTTTTTGTTCAGCTTGTCAGTCACGTCAAGACGACTTTCTCCTTGAACCGCCAAGCTCTACTAGCAACTGTATCATATGACCCTAGATTAGCATCTGATTGGACAAAAGGAGATAACCGCAAGTAAACTCTGTTTTTTTCATTGGCCAGCCAAATTTATAGCATAAAAAATATGTAAAACTTCTGTTTTTTTCTGTTACGTAATATTTTAAGAGGAAACCTTAAGTTGCCAACTATTGGCTGGTGCAATAAACCCGAAATTGATACAAGGGGATATCTTTGTTTTTACCATTGTAGTCTTCAGTCTTTTAAACGCAGTAAAGAAGTAAATCAAAAGTACGTCTCGTTTGTTGGTTAGGCTTTTACGTCGATCTAGTCCTCTGAGTGAAGGAAACCATCAACGGTATGGGAATAGTTGAGAGGGAGCTTCATGTGGCCCTGGTGCTCTCGTTGAAAAGGGCAACATCAAGACGATCTGTTTGTGATGTTTTTATATTGCGTTCTGTGATAGATCTGTTTGTTACCTGCCTCATCTTCGTTTGATACCAGTCGAGGTGGTTACTACACGTTTGCTACTAGTGTTGTCGAGGTGGTTACTACACGTTTGATACGAGTTTGATACTAGTACTACACGCATTGGTCAGGCACATCGTCAGGTGAGAGACATGACATTAAGAACCCAATCAATCAAATAAACGCGCATGATGTTATTCGAAAGCAAAACAGCATTGCTAACTCAAGCACCAGCCTGGCGTTTTTTGATTAAACGTTTCACGTTTACAATGTTGGACACAACTAGCTTTTGTCTTGTGCAATGGCTGAAAGGTTACTAAGACAAGCGTCGAATAACAGGAGCAGGATAAAGATTATAATTTTGTGCGATATGGGTTTTCGTCAACGTGCCAGCCTAAAGGGAAAAGCCATTGAAAACATAGACATATACGACCATTCCAGGACGAACAACAGAGCCGCTACCAGAGATCATGCTGTTCTGAGGCTCTAAGACTACCACTGCACCTGGGATCTTCCTTCAAATCTCTTTAGCGGGTCAAAGAAATTTAAAATCAATATCAATGATATAAATAAATATATATATGTATCTACCTTATCCCTTAAATCAAATAATAATACAGATGTGTACGTCCCGCAGTGGTTGTGTCTAAATGACTGTATATGTATTACATAAGAATTTAAAAGCAAAAACTGATGGGGTTATTATACAATCGCTTAGTTCGACATTATGCTTAATAGCGAGCTGTTCGTGGTTTGACAACAAATGAATCTATCCTGAGAGTTAATGGGAATCTATCCATGAAATGACCTGAATACTGCTCACAATCTGTGACTAATAATAAATGCTAAACGTTGTGTGTTTTTTTGTTGTGTTTGTTTAATATCTTTTGGATGCAATTTATTTTAATGCATTGCTTTAGGGCATCAACCAATGGTAATAAGCTGATGCCAAACAGAATTAACCGTCAACAAGTTTAAAGCTACATACAACCAAAACATATACCGGTAGTTAATTGCTTCATGATATCCCTGAAGTTTGTAGTGTGTTTATTGAACATGTTAACTGAAACTTATTTCATGTGGTATGCTTGGCGATGTTAAGTAGGAATGGCATACAAATGTCCCCACCTTTGGATTCGAAGTTTAAAAGACCATTTTTCTGGCGAATTCTGCAAAATTTAGCTGCATTAAAAAACGCCATTTAAGTGATACACTTGAGCAAGTCTGAAACAAAATTCTCAATGACAGCACCAGGAATTTCGTTAATTGGCATTTTTATTACTCTTTCACGTAAAGTATGTGTATCTTTGGCTGAAGTAAAAATGTCAAACTGAAGTGCCCCAGCGAAAAATATGATTATTAGAGCTTATATATATTGGTATAATGACACAATATATGTGCTACTTAATCGATTATTGACTAACTTATACATTTCAAAATAGCTTAATTTTAAAAAGTACGAAATGTCGAATCTGTATTCGAGGCATACTTAACTTTTCACTTTTCACGGCAATTCTTGGGCTAGCGCGAAGAATTATTTCGACTTCCTGTCCCAAGTCGGTTGACTCGTTTGCACAAGTGTAGCCAATAAAAAGGTTAGTGATAGCAGTTCTGCTTCATATTTTACATTTAATCTGGTACGGTCGTGTCTTATGGTCATAATGAAGTTAATAGTTCTAAATACAGAGGTGTTTATTGCCCATTTGGATGAACACGTTTACGTAATCATAGAAGTCGTGTTGTTGTTGAAACAGTTGCAAGTGCGTGTCCGTTTTGCATATTCAGTTCAGACCCCATCAAAGCGTTAGCTAGAAATGAAGAAGAGGGCGTCTCGAATCACCATAACTACCGGTATAAACGTCTGCTGGTCAAAACCTCTGCCAATTGATATTTAAATCAATGTGAATTACAGCTGATTCTAATGCTGATTAACTGCTTACTCTTGTAAGGTAACATGTAGCTATTTCGTAGCATAATTTAGGTCAGATTTTCACCAATTAAAACTAACTTTTTTTACTATTTATATAATTACAAACATATAATTGATTACTTCCAAACACTTTAAAACAGGACAGTAAAATTGTATTAACCAGAGATAATAACAAAATGCGACTTCGCAAAAGACAGTTTTTTTTACTGGAGTTGATTATTTTCCCGGTAATATATGCTGTATTAGATGTATTGCCCATCTGTTGAGCTCATGTAAACAAGTGATTCACACGATCTGGATCTAACAATTTTTAAAGTATGGTACTGTGTGCCATGGGACATCGATAGTATATAAGTGAGATTTCCTTGAGTATGACTTTAACCACAAATCGAACAAACAATAAATCTGAACCTGTTATTTTAAAGAATGGTTATGTGGAATTGCATTTGTTTATCTCAAATTAGTGTGTAAAATATTGAGATAGTTTGTTTTTTTACTTATTTATGCTTTTGCTTAATCATTCGTGATTGTATTAACTTAACTTTAGTTAAATAAGCGTTGACGGCAGATATTATCAAAGATCTGCTGCCCTGTCTTCATCACGTTAAACATCTACAGTGTGCTTAGTAATTTACTGACGTAAACAAGGGGTATCCGATGTGGAGAAGAGGGACAAGTATTCATGAAACCTTTTTTAGTAATCAGAAAATTGCATCAAATTACAACTGACTGCCATCTAGTTAAAGAATTACGATTTTTTTTTTTTTTTTTTTTTTTACTCCTTTTTTCGCTCATCTTTACTAAAAGGAAATCACATCTTATTGAATAGATAAAGATGAATATATTCAACATTAGATATAACAAAGTGTTGTGTCAAGGTGTACAAGGTTGAAAAGGGGGGTATTCCTCTAATTAAATTCAATGTCGGTCTTTTCTTTTTTACTTTTTTTTTATATAATTATACAATTTCTATCAACAGCAGATCTATAGAAATATTTAATGCTCACGTTTTAGGACAAGGAAATTTCGACTTTCTTATTGGTAAAGATAAATATTTTCAACATTATATATAACAAAGTCATTTATCATTGTATAAATGATAATACAACCAAGTCAACGGAATTGAGTGTGTGTGCAAAAGTTGCATGGAACAGATAATTTATTGCAAAAACAGATTTATTTGCATTGAAGCCGCCATTCGTATTCAATTAAACACTTTGTTTCTATTTTATGCATCCTATAAATGACGGCCCAGACTCGAGAGACTAATTTACCGGTGATTGTTTTTATTCTCTGCTGTCTGATATGGTTTAAGCTAACTCAATATCATTAAACATGATATCTATTTATGAGGAAATTGCAATTATTTGGAATTAGGTACTATATAAGAGAAATGCTAGAGGGGTGGAGATAATTGACTGTATACAACAGTTATAAAAATGAGTAAGTAAGCTATGTTTTGAGTAATCATATCGCCTTGAAAACGATTAAGTAGCGGAATTTGGTTACTCAAGTAGTGTGGACTTGTCATACCATTTAGAAGAGAAATGTTACTGGAAGAGGGACACATTTGAGTCGATGGGATGTATACGACTGTTTATCAATTGCCATCCAATATTTAAAATGATTCCTGTGTGAAGCTTCATTCATGTTATTACCCTAGTAACTATCTTTTAATGCATGATTTTTGTATATATGTAGCTACTATATCTTGAATGAGTATACATTCCTTTGTGTCATATGTCATCTATGTTTGTGCATACTGCTTGATTGTGTAGACTTGTATATTTGAGTGAGTGATTGTGTGTGTGAATGGAGGACCTCATGGAAGATCAACAGCCTGTTTACTGAGTTTTTTGTATACTCTCAATAAATAAAGCTTTATTATTATTATGGCTTTCAAATTTATTTTGAAAGACATATTGAAATCGTTAAGTCTGACGTCATTTTGCCGCCATTTTGATTTTCTATCTTTTGAAAATTTGATTAAAGGCTTAATAACGAGTAAATGAATTGCTCTGAAATTTAATAGGCTTATAGGCCATATCCAGCGAGGTTTACTTTGAAAGCTTTATTTCCACCACGTCATTGGTATCATATATATGGTAGGTAAAAAAAGGTCACGTGACCCGTATTTTTGGACTTCCGGTTCATGACGTATATCGTTAAACGCGGATTTACTTCATGAGTAATAATCCGGTAGCGCTTTTTGCCTGAGGTTAATAGATGTGACGTCATTTCCGGTCAAAGTTGGCAAAAGTGACGTTTTCAAGAGCTATTTTAAAGAAAACTTCTTACCACAGTAT
>JAVFBW010162814.1:0-21095 GCA_034783835.1 Mopalia ciliata
TAATGAATGATAACCAGAGTTATGATCAGATTATGAAAATGGAAATTAATGTATTGTATTACACACAAAAAGTTTTATTTATTTATAGAATATGGTTTTTGGGCGGTCTTCCCCTTTAATTATTTGTCTTATGGTTAGATATTTTTCTTCAATGGAATGATTTATGTCAACACTTTACAACTCGATACAAACAAAATTATATAAACTAAATTAGCAAAGTGTTATCAGTTTTACATACTCAATGCTATACTAGCTACTATGCAAACAAAAATTAAAAAATTAAAAAATCGGCAGAAACATCAACCGACAGAATACCCCATTGGCATTCTATAACAATTTATTTAGAAAATTTTATGTAACACTCTATGAAATAATTTAAATTCATATGAATAAAAATACGTTAAGAACTATAAGCATATGAATAAAAACGTTAAGAACTATAAGCATACGAATAATAAAACGTTAAAAACTATAAGCATATGAATAAAAAAACGTTAAGAACTATAAGCATGGTGCAATATATAATTATCCTAACAAAATAAAGTACCATTGTTCCCATTGATGAGTTTCATAAACTTTAGTAAACTTACGACCCCATTGAAAGATACAGATTAATGCATATTGATACCATATTTCTTGCCAATTAATGGTTTTAAAATAAACCGAAATATCGAGTTAACATGCATCTTTGTGTACCAAGATCATGAATCGTAAGTTTACCTTATCAATTGCTTAACAATTAAGCCTTTAGCTAGATTCATAGAAGTTTAATATATTTCATTGATTCTCAAAGCTTTCGCTGTGTCATTTTTGAATAACACAAATGTTCTATTTAATTATCGCACGTCAATGTTGTGCCAAATCTTTGGCATATTTTTGGTTACGTGTTGGTATCTCGAGAGTTCGCGCAATGCATATAGCAGTGATGTTCACATGACAGCAAATGAAGCAAGAACACTTAATAATATACAGTAGTAAAATATCTTACCTATCAAACTAGAAAAAAGTATAAGTACAATCATATTGCCTGGTACAGACCCTGAGCAGTCGGTGAAATACAAGAATATGACTCTCTTAACAAGGCAATATCGTTATATATCAGCCTGGCAAAATAACCATGTGACTCATTACATACGGAGTAATAATATGTTCGTTTAGCACTGTTTTGTTATATATGACTGGACACATGGAAACACAAAGCTGTTATATAACTTACGCAAAGGAGACATATTAGTTTACGTTGAGATATGTGTGGCTTAAAATTGGCACCGCTGGTTTTGCTCTGCTAAAGGGTAAGGCGGAAAACTGTCTGAAGCCCTGACTAACGTCTCATTTCGCTACCGCTTTCCCCTACATCATGGGCGGGGTAGATATACGTGACTACGATCAGAAAAACATGCTTAACATTTTTTCCGTTTTTGTTTAAATGAATTTTGTATACCATTCACTCTTACAATACCCATATTGGCTAAAAACTTTAAATACAAAACCGAATGGATGTTTCAACTTTTGTATGCTGTCCAGATTCTTTGATGGAAAATGTCAAGAATTTACAAGCATTAGTAACCATTGCAGAAGAGCTTAAAATAGAAATACCGACTGTTTTGAATAATTCACCATAATCCTATGACTTGTGAGAAAAAAAACCAAACAAAAACAAGTGTATTTCACGCACATCACGACATGGACTTGTGGTGGAAACTGAAGGGAGACACAGAGCATTTATACAATATTTTGCCTATTCACTGATTAATTTAGAAACAAAACTAATGTGTAAACTCAAACGTGAAGAAAAACCTAGAAACATAACACCCTTATTCTAAAATATTTTCGATGCTACTTTCTACGTCGAGACTCTAACATGCTACTGGTCCATCTTGTTTTTGCACTTCTTTTCTTTGCTGGTCGGTGGCTTGAATATGTCGCCCGAAATATTGCAGAAATTATTGGCGATGGTCTGGAATAGCATATATACGAGGCCATCGATATTAGCCAATCACAGGTAACCAGGATACATTGTTCATGGTCTGAATTTGTTTTAGACAAAAAAATTGCGAATTTAAGCTTAATAACATCTCAATTCTGGTTAGGATTTGAAGATGAACTATTTATCTCTCACGGCCAGGTATTTATTTATTTTATTTGGTTGATGGCCTTGTATCGGTTTAATTTCACCATGATACACGCTGAGTGTCTGCCCTTTCATTATCGCTGTCTACAAAGTCGACATCTATGGTACCGAGCCCCTGTGGCACCACCAGGGCACCATTTGGTATTGAGTGACTTTACATAAGTTTTGCGCTAAAAACTAAAAATTAAAACAAATATGGCACTATAGGGGTGTCGTAGCCTATTATTTTCCCGTTGAGGCTGATCTAGAAGCAATACTGTCCAAAAAGTGTGATCTGTTTACTATAGTGTTAAGACTCATCGATGCGGACAAGGCCTGTGAGATTTAGGCGAGATGTCCCCAAAGTCTCGACATAGCCCCTTGTCAGGCCTTGATTAAAGCGTGTCCAGAAATGTGTCAATACAAGGGGAATCTTTGGGAATTAAAACAGAGCTAAAGTCCGTTTCGTTTCTTCATCGTGCTGTTAAAAGTCCATTTCCGTATTTAAATGATTTAAATTTCCGTGTGATTTGAACACGTGTTGATTCTATTTCCTGTACACTGATGATTTTATCTCAGTATATATTTCCTGGAATGAACATGACTTATCACAGGACAGAGAAATACTGACCGCCATATTGCATTAAAGACAATCATCAACAAAAACATGACTTATGGCCAAGCTATCTCCCTGGTATACGTTTCAAACCTAATGCTGAAGATACTGTGCACCCATTGTCTTCATTTATTTAATTTGGCATAAAGCCATGTAAGTAACAATATTTCATTGAAAACGGTCTATAACTTACTACTACATTTGTTTAAAGGAATAGAATGTACGTTTGACAATATTATATTTGACAATATTATATTTGTAAAATTTCACATAATGATGTATTTGTAATATTTTTCAGACAACGCACTATATGCGTAATTATTTAATGCATATAATCTATGATTAAATATTATGAACAAATGAAGAGAGAAAATGCTGCTTCCCTCTACCAAGATTCGAACCCTGGACCTTTGGGTTACAGGCCCAAAACTCTACTGACTGACTGGACAATAAATGATTGTTCTCGAATCATTGTTTAAATTGCTGTAATTATTTAACAAATTATATGCATTTGGGAATAAAAGTCGTTATTGGATGGTGCTGGATAATATCTATGGTCACAATCCATTTGGTTTGTTTTTTCGGGAAGTGTAATAAGAATTGGAGCGTTTTATTTCAAACCTCACAAAATATAAACACCTTCCACAAAAATTTAAGACATATGCAGGTGGAATTAATAGTTAGCGCTTCTATTTGAAGTGTTCTCCGATTTTCATTTACGTTTTCCAGTGTCAACCGTTTAGACGTATTTATAATGATTTCCGTGTTCTGCGCCTAGGTCATAATTGTATCTCGCATAATCTCGTTTCCATTGAACAGAGCTGTAAAAGCGGTTGGGAAATCTCCACGAATCGGATTAATCTGTCTGGATACAACCGAAAAAGGAAGAGCTTCATTTCCGAAATGTTGGCCTTAGACAGAGTCGTGCGGTTTTACTGGTTATTAAACCAAGGCGTCGAGACTTAGGGAGCGAAGCCCCTCCAATGGGAGAGTGGCTAGCGAGTGAAATCCTTAATTCAACAACAGCGCAAACAGACAATAGGTTGATGTGAAAATCGTTACAAAGCTTTGTAAGTTACAAACATAATCTTGCAGTTTGACGCCTAATACAACATTTTCTGAACTAGAATCTGTCTAATCTTAGAAAGTGTCATCCCAAAATAACGAAAATACTGTTAATATACACTTTCTAAAAAAATACAAAAATCATTTCTAACACAAACATGATACAGTTGATTTAACATAAGCTTTGATCCTCGGTTCTTCTTACTGGTACCAGGGTACCATAATTATCTGCGGTTCTAATTAACGTCATCACACTCACATTAACACTGAACTGTAGGTCACCTGCATAGGGCCTGTTACGCTCGTATAACCAGCGATCGGCTTACCGAGTACAGTCGACTGTATGCCGATCGCTGGTTACGCTCTGAGGGTACAGTCAGTATGGACTGCGACTGTTAGCCGATCGCTGGTTACGCTCTGGGGGTACAGTCAGTATGGATTACGACTGTAAGCCGATCGCTGCAAGCGTAAGAGCCTGTTGGTCAAAGCGCTCATTTAGATGACGTCCCTCTCACAGTGAAGGTTTATCTCTAACCCGGTATTAGCGACTTAACCTGACGTTAACGGCGAATCGTCTTTCGAACAAAGGGCCCCTGGAACCTGTTGCTCGAAGCGCTATTAAATTTGACCCTACATTAAATGATGTCACGCTATATTGATGAAGATCTTTCTCTGATACTCTATTAGCAATTTCATCTGGCGTTAGCTACTTATACTGTTTCGAAATACTGGTCCCTGATTTCTATTTACAGATCATGCACGATAAAAAGTCGACCAGGAAAAAACGTGTTTATATATCTATGTACACTTAATGTTATTTTCGACGCCTAGGAAGGAACTCTGGTAGACCCCTTAGATATTGTCAGAAGTCTATCAAGTAAAAGTATGAAACCAGCCATTACCCGTCCCAACGGCATTGTGATTTTCTGTGGACTTTCATATTGCCATATAACTCATTGCGCAAGATATGGTGGATTTCGTTCGTTTCACGCAGTTTGAATTTCAGAATCGACTGATGCATTATGGGTAAAATATCCATGATATACCCATGATTCCACATCCAATTCATGTCCTTGGAGGTTTCTCTATCTCTCGCTAGGGGGCGCTTTTTCAACAATCAGCGCTGGTCTGCTCACAATGCCGTTGAGACTTGGTTATGGCTGGTTTCATACTTCTATTTGATAGACTTCTGATATTGTATATTAAGGGCCAAAGAAGCAAAGCTATATAAGATTATTTTGGGGTAATGTAGGTTTAACAAAGCAAATAAATAAATTATTCTTTCAATAAATCCAGCAGTTGTACTTTAGGTAGACCCTTAGTTAGCGGGAGGACCTTTACTGATTAAATGAGGAGTTATGTCATTAGAGAATTCTGGCTTTCTGTCCAAGGTCAGCGTGATCGATTCGAATCCCCAGTTTCGGACTTGTACGGGTTTATCGTGATCATTTCAATATCGTTTGGCATTTGTGTATGACATCCCAGATTATAATTCCCAAACATTCCTGGGAGTCGTTTCACAAAGCGACCTTAGCTTACGTTGAACTTTGGGTAAGTACTTATCAAAGGTTGAGCGTTACTGTCATGGCAACATTGTGTTTTCAATACGGGTCGTCATGGTAATTACGTTTTGCGTAACGAAGGTCGCTTCGTGAAACAAGCCCCTGACCATACGCAGAAAAGTATATTGTGTGATTGTGCTAGTGGGGCGATCGCTGTTGGATTTAAGGGAAGTTGGTTTGAGCTTAGCGCTGATACACACACAAGAAACACACCTTGATACATATAATGTCACATTTGGAATAGTATCAAAGCGTCCAGCCAATTTATAAATTTCCCCCCAAAACTTCATGAAGAAAGGTAACATATATCGACAGCTGGTTGCATCCATGTTTTGAAAGCGTGTGATATTATAGAGGGTAATTTTCTACATTGAACCGTTTTGGACCATGCCATAATGCTCTGGGTTCAAATATCGGTCGTGAATATTTTTTTACAAAACAGTTCTCCACGAAAATAGACTAACACATATTTCAAAGAAAGAATTGTAATTTTTGGACGAATTTTTGGTATTTCTAGTTAGGGGCAAGGTGTTAACATTTGATTAAAACCGTCTCTGTCTTACCTCCATGCCTAACCTACAGCCCACTTTGTCACAAACCTAGTGCCATTTTAATTGTCTACATGTAGTGACATCCGGTAAAACAGCGTAAATTGTGCGGTCATAGCAAGACAAATTACAAATGTATAAATACAGCGGGATTATCCTTTGATGTCATTCACTAATACGTTAATCCAATTGCCTTTTTTAAGACACCAGCCACCCAAATCAAACAAACAAACAAATTATAAAGATACTAACAAGTTTAACCATTTTTAAATGAATAAAATTGTTAAATTTTATGTTGACCTACATAACCCATTTTCAAAAATGTATGCACCTTTGGCTTATTGTAAAGGGAGAGCACACTTGTCACTTCCTTGGAAGACAGTAATGGTGCGGGCTCATCCCAGTCTGAAAATGCTAGATGGTACTTGATGGTTACAAAATGGGGTGCTACCTAAGCATGTACAGTATATAGCAGTCGCAGCAGGGATGTTAAGTTTGGGTCAAATTTTGGGGCACCCTGGGGTCTTATGAAACTCGTGTCCAATCACTGTCTACATTTGAGTTGAATAAACGGTCGGCATCTATAAATGTTTGGCTAACAAGGTTTGATATAAGCAATATAAACCAGATTTGATTTCCCCTCCTTTAAAGCGATACTCCGGGCTGCAATAAAATGCAAATAGGTCAAACGGACGTCATTTCTTGTGTTCAATTATGCTCTAATTTTCTTATCGAGCAATATCAATTTTATAATTGGATCTAAAACAATGGGTAACGCACAAACTACAGTCAAATTTATCCACGCGGCCATGGTTAGTATCCACAATTATTGACCAATCAAATGTCTTTATTTTCAAAATAGGTGCCTACGTCACTAGTCCTGTAGAGTCCACTGTTTAAACCATTGACAGTTGACACTAATGACCTATATAGGTCATAGATAGGTCATTTGTTCACACATGTTATTAACCGTAACACACAAGAGTGTCTCATGACGTCATGGACAGGGTTGGACACGCCCAAATATCAGCTGCCAATGGTTGTAGGAAGGTATATATCTGTAACACTCTGGTTATTTAATAAAATAAAGAAACGATAGTCGATATCATATTTAAATATATTTAATGGTAACCTTTCAAGGGATATACGGGTTATTTCAGCCCAGACTGTCGCTTTAACAATTGTAAGAATCGCATCATAAAAATTAAATGTTCGAGTAAGGAACCAGTCAACCGACTAACGGATTGTTACATCAATGAACAAACCAATCAACCGACCGACCGATCGAATAATCTATCAATAGTGTGTACTCGATTCTTGGCTTTAATATTTACGAAGTATCTAAATTACTTAAAGTTTCTCATTTTGTTTTGAAACCATTCCCTCAAATAACGAAATAAATAAAACAAACAATAGCGTGCAGACAACAATAATTCAATAGGATTAATTTATTCATATAATTGAATATTTATATACAATATGTAAACTAAACAACTACCAACTATGAAGGTATATGTAAGGGCGATCTATACTGGTATAACCGGGAGAACAATTATCTTGAATTTACGAAATCGTACCGATTAAACGATGGTTATTTTCTTAAAGATTTGAATTTTGGCCGGAAAAAAGGAAGATAAAGTTGAAATAACATAATTGAAAAAAATAAAAAATAAAAAATGAAAGATAAAATTGCAAAATATTTTTCATCAAGATGTGAAAAAAAAAAATGTGACAGTCCTTTGAGGGTAGCTTAAGTAAAAAAAAAAAATAGCAAAAAAAGAAACTTTGATATTGATATTTGCTTCACTTATTCAAGTCAGTTGTGATTGGAATAAAGTATATCACTATATAAGTTCAAAACTTTTTTCATTAAATAATATAATTTTGTTTTTGTAATACCCCACGTGAAATAAATTTTTATATAAAATGAAATTAAAAACTCATTGTAACGCTACGCTATGTAACGGAGAGTCAATTTGACTGATCTCCAATCTACCGAGAAAACAGATTTTATTGAAAAAAAACCCAAAAAACTTCAGTCTTATTTCGTCTTAAAAAGATCTATCAAGGACGTCATTCTTTTTAAGAGGAATGGTATAGGACCCGCCATGTAAAGGACCAAACTCATTCTTGTAGGACCAGTAGAATCAGTTGCTTAGCCTCGCCTTTGCGGACGTTGTGGCCGTCGCGGGAAGTTGTTGTTGTTGTTGTTATTGTTGTTGTTGTTGTTGTTTCGTAACCCGCATTCTCCTGCCAATGTACTGGGGTCTACACAAAACTGCTGCGTCTCGTCGAACACGTTTCCTTGCAAAATCAAAACAAAATGGCACATGTTAAATAATCGTCGATTAAAACCCACGCATTATCCCCATCCCATCGCTAGAGCCGGTGTGTTCCAAGTGTTTGCATACGAGGTTGATTTTTTTTTTTTTTTTTTTGCGGTTTAACGCCGTACTTAAGATTTTTCCTCACATGACAACGTGCCAGCCTAAAAGGGTGAAAGAAATCTCCCGCACCGCCACTGGCAACAAACAAAGACATGACACGACAAACACACACCTCCAAGAAAGAACAATCACATCGGCTTCTTTCCGGCCATCCACACACGAGAGTAACAGGATAACAGAAAGCTCGCTCCAACTGCCCGCTTTTGCCAAATAGAACATTGTTTTCCAATGAACATGCATTTTTCAGACGTTCACATTTTATGGTTGTGTTTAAAATAATTTCACCTTCCTACACGACACGCCAAATCTCATGTCAATTTGTAATAACCCGAAACAGATCTACTTTACATTGTGCATTTCTCCAAAACTGCTTAAATGATTTACCTCCTGAGCACTTCTGTGTCCCGAAATGGCGGCCCAAATAACAGATGTAAAAATATGTACATCTCAGATTTCGTCGGCCATTGAAGAGATCCACAGATTCCTCGTAGTCCCTAATGGCGACTCCTCGAGAATACGCCCCATTGATGTCAGTACATCGATCACGTAAGTCCATTCCACAAGGCGTCCGAACACTTTGGACGCTGCAAAATATGATTTAATTCTTAGCAGAAGACAGTCTATTAGTGAGGCTTGTATCAACACGAACGGTGATAAACTGTCAGCTATAAGTCGAAGCATTTATGCAGTTATACATTTAACAAATAATGCAATAACAACGGATACGGCACTATACTACAGTTTTGGAGACAAAAGCATATCACAGTATCGGTAACATCAACATTTAGACAAAATTATTATGTATGTAACAGAATATGTATTTAAAACCAGGTTTATTTATTCTTCCGATGTTGGATCAACAGGATTTAATCCAAAATACAGATCATTGACCAGCATTAATGTGGAAGGAAAACTGGGTAGCAAATTAACCAAGAAAACCCACGACTTTCCGCTGGCAGCTAACATACCAACCCCCATACGGTCCGCGGGAATCGAGCCCGCAACCCCAGAGGTGAGGGGGATATGTGGATCAGAAGCATACACTCACTAGAGCGTACACTAAAGATCACTCCGCCACGGAGCCTGGTCCCCTAATACTAGTAGATCTATTATTCTAGATCTTTACAATTCAATTAAAAGAATACAGTTATTGGTTGTAGATGGAAAGGTAACGATACTCACTAGATCTGGTACTCATAATAGTTAACCCAGAACTGTATTAACGGACACAAATCATGCTATGTTGATTGTCAAAGTATGCGACAGATACTAGTATCAAATATAGAGAGCTTCATATTACTGAGATGTCTCATTGAATCTGTTCCATCTATCTTGTATTACATTTGAATCATAAAAAGGAATGTATCATTCAAAACTTCACATTTATCCTGTGTTAAATTCGATTGAAAGGAATGTCTGATTCAATATCCCCCAGTTATCTTGTTTAAAATTTGATTGAAACGGGATGTCTCATTCCAAATGTCCCATTTATCCTGTATTAAACCTCAATTGTTCCCATCAACCCGGTATGAACTTCAATTGGAAAAAGGATGCCTGATTCAATATTCCCTATCTATCCTGTATTAAATTACATTGCGAAAAAAGATATGTCTCAATGAATATTCCCTAAATATCCTTATAAAATTGCATTGCAAAAAAAGGATGCCTGATTCAATATTTCGTATCTATCTTTATTAAATTACATTGCATTATTAAATATTTCCTATCTTTCCTGTATTAAATTACATTGCGAAAAAAGGATGTCACTTTCAATATTCCCCATCTTTCCTGTATTAAATTGCATTGCGAAAAAAGGATGTCTCTTTCAATATTCCCCATCTATCCTTATTAAATTACACTGCATTATTAAGTATTTCCTATCTTTCCTGTATTAAATTACATTACGAAAAAGATATGTCTCATTCAATATTCCCCATATTTCCTGTATTAAATACCAGTACAAAAAAAGATATGTCTCATTCAATATTCCCCATCTTTCCTGTATTAAATAACAGTACAAAAAAAAGATATGTCTCATTCAATATTCCGTATCTATCCTTATTAAATTACATTGCATCATTAAATATTTCCCATCTTTCCTGTATTTATTTCGATTAAATAAAAACAAGCTGTCTCATTTGATTTGACAAAATTGAATGTATGTTAGTTTTATTTTGCTATATGTAGCAGGGGTATCGGGCATATAAGTTAGTCGTTCGCTAATACTGACAAGGAGTATGGTAAAATTTTATAAAAACAAATATATCTCTTCGTCTTAAAATACATACGTCCGGTATGTAAAATGGACAATAAATTTGAATGCAAAAACCGTATATGAAATTTCACACCTGTTACAGTCTCCTATAGCCTCGTCAAACACCTCGCCTGGCCCGCACTCCACATATTCAGCTACCCCACGTACACACCGATGGAAAGCTTTACAACCCCAGAACGCGAACCCATCCTCTTTGTCAAAGCAGTCAACCGGGCTTTGAGTGGTCTGAGACACAACAAATCCTAATTAAAGCGAAAACAATATATTAGATAACACAGATTTTAATGTTGTTTTAGTACACATTTAAAAAAATATCGCGTTGGTATTAGGTAAAAATTCAATTTTGCTTCGTAAAATTGTAAACAAATGTTAACAAACAGCCTGGAATGACCGTTTTATTTTTTACTGTTTATTATGGGGTTTTCGTATGGTAAATCGGCTAAAAACATTTTCTTTTAAATGGTGAGCTACAACTTGGACTTTTAGTTAGATTAGTCAGTTAGATTATCTACCCTTATCATCCATAAGAAAGTATCCTGAAATCTGAAATGTTTAAGTCTGTCCCGCAGGTGTTGATTAAAGACATTTGTCTGGGGGCCAAGTCTCAATGGTCATACACATGTATGTTTGTTTTTTTATAATTCGATATAGAGACACAAATGATGTGGCATGAAAATACCACCATACAATTAAATGCTTTAGTGGGTATTCGCGAAAGCATTTAAAAAGTGAATGGTTCCATTACAGTTTGATAAACTGTTGTATCTTCTTTGAATTGGGATAACAGTAGAAGTACGAGGCCCCCTACAATAATAGAACTCATCCACAGGTAGCTATGATACTATTAACCGGTTTCTCTAAACGTATTTGCATGTCATTATAAGCTGTATTTTAGACTGATTCACTGTAATTAGTCAAGATAAATGAAGATATACGTACCAGTGAAAGTCAAGAACTGTATATTTTGGAGCCCTTTACCTTTATTTGTTTACTATTTGATTTTGTACTCAATTTGTTAGTTTCTCTATTGCCATTATTATCTTATATAAAAGTGGACGTAAACACATCGACAAATGCAAGTATCTATCAACTTTTCTACATACAGATCTTTTCAGTCGCAGCCAAAGGGGAATTGGAACTAAGGAGTAATATGTTAAAGGAAATCATCATTTAAACAAAATAACCAATGTTACGGCTGCGCAGCATAGGCTATAACGTAAATTTTCTCAGATTTTGGGTAACTTACCAACACATCCCAGTAATACTAACAACAACATCCTGAACCCGGATAAACACAATTAAAACAGATAAGTATCTGCTATTGTCTTAAATACTGCCATATATTTACTTAGTTATTTTCGTACGAAGATTCCTCATAAGGCTGTAGTTTCTAACATAATCGTGGTAATTTATTTCAACTAATTAATGTAGAGAATGTTACCATTTCTAGATACAATAGTTTAAACTTTTCGGCACAAATTTCTGTTTACTGACACCAAAGCACTTAACATCGGAATTTGTGTTAATGTGTGAAGAATTGCTTTCATATTTCCATTAAAGAAAGGGTTAGAAAACTTCGCTCTGACTCACTCCTTTGATGTGGGGGGTCAAACTGTGATGGAATTCATTTCCTCGACGCAAAAGATCAAATGTTACATTTTTTCAATAGTACAGACTAAGATTGTCTTATAGTGGGTAAACTTTGGTTATGTTTACGAGTTATGGTTTGATACGTAAATTATATCAGTCATTTCTGACACAGCCCTAGTTATGTTCGTATATAAAAAAATGGGAAAGCTATTTTCAATATAAAGTAAACAAATCAAACAGTCAATAAAGTCAACAAACCTGTTTAATATTTGCCAAACGACATGTACAAAACCCATCAGTCGATCCACCAAGTAATCAATAAACATGCAACTTACAAAAACTGTATATAAATATGTGTGTGTTGGAAATATGACGAAACCAATCGTCTTCAACAGTTCACTTACAAAACCAGAGGAAAACCACGTTTAACGTATTTCTAAATCAACCTATATAGTGAATTTAATTACAAATAAACGAATAAGCAAATAAATTGATACATAAACAGTGGATAATTAAATACTTCGAGGGTTGAATGAGTGAGTGAATCAATGCTAGAAAAGATATTAAGAGAAGTCTCATACCATTCTAAACACATGTAGGGTTAGGTCTCGTTTGATGCAGACAAAAGTAAACTCAAGTTGTTATATTTGAGTATCAGTTCCTAGTATAAGTGTGTTTACAAAAGGAGAAAATCCCGTGTAAAGATAAATATCGCAAATGGGTTGGGGGTTCCGACAGCTTGGAATATTTTGAATCTGCTATCGTTTTAGAAACATATGTTTAGGATTTAACAAAATATCTATCCTGTTTGACAGCGCCTGCCGAAATAGGATAAAGATTTTCCATATGTCTCTATTTTCTAACAAGTTTTCGGCAATGAAAATATTGAGTTAATCCATCGTTCCAAGCCAACAATTGTCGGCTATTTGTATGGAAAAAACGTACAAAATGTAAGTTTTGTATGTTTGTTAGTTTTGTAAATCCCGCGTTAGGTGAGGCGCGAGACGAGAATTCATGGTGCCACCCATATCAACGGCTCCCCTGGCTTCCTTCTGCGGTTCTATTTGCTGTTGACATTTTCCGCGCCGACACATTGTAAGGTTTCAGATGGAATACGATAAGTCAACAAACTGCACATTTATCAGATTAGTTTTTACGAAAATAAATATTTGCTAAATTGTACGTCTTTTAAAGAATGGCACGACAGACATGGGGTGGGAGGGTTCACACAATACTGCTACAATGTTCCATACCACAACAAGGTTTCGGATCTAAAGAATTAATGGAAATAGTAAAGACAAAAAAACAAAAAAGCAAACAACCTTGCCGATAACGTCAAGAGGGAAGAGAGAGTTATATGAGGTTGCGGGTCATGCCTTAGTGAGTTGTGCGTTAATTATTGATGTCCCTTCAACGTCTTGCGCTTTGACACAAGGTGTGAAGGACCTTTTTCGGCTGACGGTGGAGATCGTGGGTCGTTTTAAAAATGCATCTTCCCTGTTATACGCGCCGAATTGTCCTTTTTTAAAACAGATTTGAACATATGCCAGTATTACACCGAAAAAAACTTGTAACTATGTTTTATGCCAAAAAAAAAAAAAATAGTAACTAAACTTCTGTAGTATTATGTCTGTATTATGCCGAAAAAATTATTAACTTTACTTCTGCAGTATTATGTCTGTATTACGCCGAAAAATGTAGTAACTAAACTTCTGCGGTATTATGCCTGTATTACGCCGAAAAAAACCTAGTATCTATGCTTATGTAGTATTATGCCTGTATTACGCCGAAAAAAACCTAGTAACTATGCTTATGTAGTGTTATGCCTGTATTACCCCGAAAAAAAACTAGTAACTATGCTTATGTAATATTATGCCTGTATTACGCCGAAAAAAAATAATAGCTATCCTTTTGTAGTATTATGTCTGTCTTACACCGAAAAAAACTAGTAACTATGCTTCTGTAGTATTATGCCTTTAATACCCTGTCTGTCTAGTGACGGATATAACATAAAAAAAGACATTTCCTTCCTCTAAAGTTAAAAAAAGTGTATATAGTCGGTCATGAATTTTAAATGGTTCCTGCAAGTAATATAAGGTTGATTTGAATTCTCATAACGTGTATTGTTCGAGACCTTGCTTAGTCTAGCAACTAATAGTCCAACGTAAACAACATTCAGACATGATGTAGCGAAAACATATGCAGTATAGTAACATTTGAATGATACAGTGGGGCGGTTTTGGCTGTTCAGTTCATTGTTACCGGTAATTGTTTTGCAGTTGTTGCAATAATCGACTTTTGCGCTTCTGAAATAACCACGGTTCACCAGCTACTCCGGATTACTCTGCCGTATGATATTCCAAGGACGAATAGATTCAATTTGAATTCTTGCTGGACATTGTTGTCACTGGTCTCGCACACCAAATATCCCTCAGTCAGAAGTCACAGACAAGTCGTCATCAGAATTTCTTCACGAGTACATGCGAGGTTTAACATGCTGTTGTCACAAAGGGGTCGGGAGAGGAGAGCTCCCATAGCATATCATGCGGTTCCCATTGTTTACACAATATTACACACTGTGAAACCTGAATTCCCAATGACACTAACTGACCGGACAAGGGTCTGAGAAAATTAAGGACGGTGTTTTAAGCCGATTTCTCGGAGAGGTATCAAAGCGGCAATTTATAGCTGGATATTTTTACGTTTCTTGTTGATTGCACTTATATATTGTAAGTCTTGTTGTTAGTTGTACTGTATTAATAAAAGATGGAAATTATAAAGCCAAATGCCCTGTCATGCGGAAGAATAATATGTCTTATGTTGCAACATATTTCTTATGTTGAAACTCATATTTCGAACACTATTTCCAAAGCTCGGTGCTATTTTTTGTTTGTTTTTTTGTTGTTTTTCGTTAGGGCCTTTTACATAGTGTCTTATGGCTATTAAAGGTTAGTTTGTTTGAAATTCAGTAATGCTTTATTTACTTTACACTGGAGGAAGATTAACTTTCCAGAATCATCAAAACACGTCAAATGTCATTCTATTGCAAGTCGATTATTATTGAATACACCGCCATCATTATAGTGGAATACTCTTTAACATGTTGTTCAACCAATCAATGCAATCAATCGATTTATTTCACTCGTGTTTCGTCGTATCAGCCGAATGTATTGACCAAAGAAATTATATTGTCGACGTAAGACACATTTATCAGACGATAATTACGATTCGTTAATATATAGCATTCGATATTTTTGTCATACATTTTGCAGAGGCTAGCCAGTGCAACACACATCATTATCCGACCACCTCTCGTGTCAATGATTCCCAGCTTAACTTAGCCGTCGTCCTACAAGAGTTCACATTTTAGTGTCCTTGTTATTTTGTACCTCTGTGTTGTGTACTTGTGCCTTTTAATTATTGTGTACACTACAGTTACATCAAGCCCTCTGGCTAAGGGCAGTTTGTTTAAAGAGAAGCAATGCTATTCTTACTTAGCACTGGAGGAAGGTTTAGCTTTTTAATATTATGAAAACACTTAACATCTTAGTTGGGCTAGTATCAATTATTGTATAAGTGAAATACCCTTAAACACAGCGTTAAACCATTAGTTGACAAATCGTCCTTAGAAACACCTTTGCCGTAAATGTCCCCATAGATTTGATACATAAGGCACTTTCTCAATTAATTGAAAAGTTAGGAGTGTTCTCTAATATTTATTTTCTGCTACGGGTAAAGTTTATGCTTAAAGACAATCACATATTTTTTATAGTCATTTGAGTCGACCAATCAAAATGAGCCCGATAGAAATAATTTTTACATTCCCCAAGAATGGGAGTCTCTTAATGTCAGAAAGGGGCGTTGCAGGCGTTCCTCTGACGTCAAAACGGTTGAGAATCATGGACTTATTAGTTACGTCACAATGCAAAATATGTGTGACATTATGTAAAAGCGCCACTATCCCGAATGTTCTGACGTCAGGGGACCGCTTTGCAATGATAAAATTACCTCCCTTGCCAACTTCCAAAGATTCCCATTTGATAGAAATGAGGGAGACTTAGCTTGGGTCTGGGAGACGAAAGTTCGGGCTATTCAGACAGGGTTTAATAACATTCATGTAGACTGGAATGGAAAGTCATTACTGAGAAAAGGTAATGTGGCGCAATACGCTTCTTTATTTCGACCCCAAATCACAAACCGATTATTCCGAATTTATTACAAATGGATTGTTGATCCACTATCTCGTAACACTTTATAGACTTTAAGTGATGAGTACATACATTACATTTGGTAACCATCAAGTACCATCTAGCTTTTTAACGCAGAGTGGGATAAACCCGCACCATTACTGTCTCACCAGGAAGTGACGAAGGGGCTATACTTTGCAGGTGCATATAAATCTGAAAATGTGTTATGTAAATCAACATAAAATTTAACTATTTTATTAATCTAAAAATGATTAAACTTGTTAGTATCTCTATAGTTTGTTTATTTGCTTAATTCGGGTAACTGGTATCTTTAAAAAGGGAATTGGATTCATGTACAGCTGAATGACATCAATACATAATCCCAATGTATTTATACAGCTGTAATTTGTCTTGCTACGACCGCACAATTTAAGATGTTTTAGCGAATATAACTACATTTACACATCCGAAATGATGCAAGGTTTATGACAAAGCGAGCTGTACGAAAGTCATGCAGGTCACACCGCTTCCGGTTTAAATCAAATGTGTACACTATTGGCTGTTCGTTGAAATGGCGATGATATTACATGGTTAATATATCCGTGACATTTTAGTGCTACATTTTGGATTTCGGTCTTTAGGAGTGGGGTTTCGTTTTGCTCTTGGTCCAGATACACGCGGGACTGGACCTGACAAAGTGAATTATACCCGGGAGTGGAATAAATCACGTGATATCTTGCTAATGACACGACGTGACTATTAAACAGCTCCTTTGGAAAACGCAGCTTTTAACTGTAACCATAGTCATGCTTTGACAAAATCGGCCAAACCGCACTATACCATCACTACGCTCCGTGGACATATCACATCATATCATATCATGTTCATTCACCATTATATATAGAATTTACAAAAGTTGAGAAAGTAACTAATATGATGGCGGGAATAAAGTTCTATAAAAGAACTTGATCTATCCCTGTTATGAGAGCGAGTCAGATACGGCTCTTAGAAATAATGGTTGTTTATGGGTTCTATATGGAACCTGGGTGGTTCTAAATGGAACCATAGAGACAAAAACGGTTCTTTGATATAATAAGATGAGGAGAAATACATGGGTTCCATTAGGTCCAAAGTTTTCTAAGAGTGTACATGTATTAATACGCACCAAAATTGCACCTTTCTATTTACCGGCGTATCCACACCATCAAGACACTTACAGAAACATAGCGAATTTCCCATGGCGTTAGGATACGCGCTTTTAGTTCAGCAGTATATTATGTTCGGGGCCGTTTGCTTGAAGCGTTATCAAATTTAATCGCTATTAGATGATGTCACGCCGTGTTGAAGGTCTATCTCTTACCCGGTATTAGCGATTTAATCTGGTGTTAGCGGTTTAGCGTCTTTCGAGCAACTGGCTCCTGAACCAAAAACAGATCGTGAATAGGAAATGTTTTCACAACGTGTTATTATTTAATTAAAAAACAAATTGCATGCTCAATGGGGATGATCGTTCCACGTCCGAATGATCTCCGAGTCACCTTTAAGGGATTCCACAAAACAGAGAACAGAAAGATTGATTGATTTTGGGTAAAACGCTGTACTACATGTCATCTCTGTCACAGGACCGCGTGCCAGCTCAATGGGTGAAAGATATCACCTCCGACAACACTGGTAACAAACAGAGACAAGACAAATTTAGGACAACCATAGGTTGCAAAACAAAGATATCCCAAACAGACCAGCTTCATGCTGTCCGTTGACTCTGAGACAACGAGGGCAACAAGGTGCTTCTTGCAACTGCCAGCGTGAACACCAAGCACAGTTTTTCATCACTTTTGCCTCGGGTTTAAGATGTAAAAGAATGACTAAGCTGAATGACATTTTATTCAACAACAGTTATGAAATTAAATTGCGCAATATCTTCGATATTGTTACGACATACTTTGTTTATTATATGAACAATTTAGACAAATGAACACAGCTTCCAATGAATATTACATAATGGTTAATGGAAGCAATATCTGAAACAAGCAAGCCATTGGGTTAATAGGACGTATAAATTTGATTACAAATAAAATGCGCAAACAATTTTGTTCGAATATTGTTTTACTGATTTTCTAAAACTGCATGCATCTGAGAGAGCACAAAGACACGTGACACGGGAGAAGGGTGTATGTATCCAACTCTTGATCAATTGCAAAGTTTTTCCAATATCGAGATAAGTGTGTCTAGACAGCAATTGAGGAATTGCGATACAAGATGCAATATACATTTATTTCAGACCTGCTTTTGTAAATTTGACCCCTTTTCTTTACATTTGTATATATCCTGTTTGAGCTGAAAAATTAAAAAAAATATACATAAGCCTGGGATAGCATATACTACATGTGTTTCACAATGGACGATCCTTAAAATGGCTGTTGGCAGACATAGCTAGCTCTTGGCAATGGCGCATTTCCAAGTGATCGAATTAGCTAAATTCCTTTATATTTCATTCATTATCTCTTGGACAGTTTCATTTTTGGATGCACTCATGCTAAAGAGAGCAATGGATCCGAAGTAATCACCTCCAATAATTTGTTCCGGAAGTACTACCAGCACCGCCCCCTAGAATCCTTCCGGTTTGACCTGCACGTATTTGGTTGCCTCTTGAACCGCTTCTGGAATAAGAGGCCAGTCAGTGGGTTTCCACACGGGAACTGTAGGAGGGGATTCGGTTCTCTGTTCCCACCGCGGGGGAATGCTCTTCTCCTTAGAGCCCTTCACCATCCCACATGGCTTTTCTGTCAAATAGGGCCAGTCACATGAATCCTTCATTATGTTGTAAACCAAACCTATATAGAAGCACAAAATATTGCCATTAAGTATACAGAGTTCAAGCTATATGCTCAACGTCTGCTTATTGAATTGATTTATTTGTTTGATCGGGATTTCTCGCCGTACTGATGGTTATTTTATTCAGATGATGGCGTGCCTGCCAAATGGGTGAAGGAAACCACCCGACGCCACTGGAAGTCTTTTAAAAAAATATATATTTGTTACGTATAAAAGACTACACTTGAATGTTTGGCTACAAAAAAAAAGAGGTAAATTGCATATTTAACTCTGTTGCCCTGGTGTTCGCAGAGCTAAAGGGTAACGGGAAGCAGATTTGTTTGTGATGTTTCAATTTGTGTCCGTCGTCATATAAGTGAAATACCCGTGAGTACGACGTTAAACACCAATCAAACAAACAATCAAATTAAGGAGCACTTTATAGCATAGCTATAGCAGCTCAAAGCTGCTGCTCTGTACAAATGAAACCCTCTTTTAGCTACTGGATCAAGCTACCCTCTCCTACCAGCTTATGTATTATCTAGAGGTATAGCTTATAAATAAGTAATAAGTAGGAGTCTGTTGAGGGTTGTGCAGCTCTTAGGATGGTTAATTATAAACTTTACATTGTCAGGCTTGTATACATATAGTAACGATGACGACATATTTAATTCTCTGCCCTCCAGGACATATCCACAGTCTCTTCAAGGTACAAGACTTGTCTTTCGTTGATTCAAATGTCAAATTTCACAAAATTCTCTCTAAATCCAGCTTAAAGCCCATACATTATTTATTTAGATAGACAGATTTGAGGTTGGTGAACCATCAGGTATATGAGTGACAGAGTGATGTGAGTCGCACAATGTGGCTCCGGCAATTGTGGCGGTGGTTTTTACAAGGTTTCTTCCCGGTTTTCAACCATAATTAATACGGCAAGGAACAGTGTGAAGTCAAGTAGACAGACCGTAGTCATATAAGTGAAATACTCTAGAGTAAGTCGTTAAACCCCAATCAAACCCCAATCAAACAAACAAACAAATAAACAAACAAGAAAGTTTTGGCACAAGACTTGGGATTTAACTAAGACTAGGGTTGCAGTCTGGTATTATTTTCTTGGATGCTAAGCAGTATTCATTATTCAAGCCGGAAGGTATTTCCTAATGGGTTTTAAATCAGATTTAAATTGATTGAATTACAAAGGTG
Organism: Mopalia ciliata; assembly: GCA_034783835.1. Lineage (NCBI taxonomy): Eukaryota > Metazoa > Mollusca > Polyplacophora > Chitonida > Mopaliidae > Mopalia > Mopalia ciliata. The sequence continues at coordinate 20,418 of JAVFBW010162814.1, forward strand.
ATATCGGTACTATTAACTATCTGTAAAAAAAATCCTGTATTATTACGACATAGGCAGGGGAAACTCCATTCGGAACAGACCTTGGCAGATAATGACAAGTCTATACTAGAGATACGCAAGGCGGTTCATTGATAGGAAATTCAAAATGGTGACAGTCAACTTAAGCAAATGTTCTCTTTAACTAACTTGTCTTCAGGCAGCGAAATTAATGATGATAATTTGTCTGATGACCAGCATATTTATGAAGGTTACAAACAAATGTTGCGTAGGAATAATTGAACAGTAACAGATAGTCTGCAAACAATTTGTATGGGAATTATCTCATGTCAGTATGAGCCCCAGGTTGAGGAAAGTGACACCGACATTGTCAAAACTTATGATTATCCAAAAGAAATATGATTTAAAAAAAAGGAAGAATTAGATGAAATTATATGTTCAGTCCTCCATGTTTCATGAAGAAATTTGACAGGTTTAAGTCTTTAACTAAATACATGTTAGAATGAGCTTAAATTGTGTCTATCTGCTAGGTGTTTTACTTCTAATGATTTGAACCAAGTGCTGAAGTCTGCCGTGCCTGCCAAAGGGAATCTGGGACCAGGTTGTCCTGGGTCAGTTTATTTTTGGATTCCCATAACATACTACAGGTGTTATGTTGTATCACACTAATCACAGGATTGA
>JAVFBW010162815.1:0-11553 GCA_034783835.1 Mopalia ciliata
AAGTATACTTCCCCAAATAACACTCCTCCTAACCAAAAGCATCTTGCATTGGTAAATGTAATGTGAGGCCGGGGGGGATATGTCATCTTCTGATGACTCTTGTTTAAGACTTGTTGAGGTTTTCAAAATTTTTTCAAAGGGACTTCACATATATGGGAGTGTTTTTGAAGACTGGTTGAGATTTTCACAATTTTTTCAAAGCGACTTCACATATATATGAGTGTTTTTTAAGACTTGTTGAGATTTTCAAAATTTTTTGAAATAGACTTCACATATATGGGAGTGTTTTTGAAGACTTGAGGTTTTCATAATTTTTTCAAAGTGACTTCACATATATATGAGTGTTTTTTAGACTTGTTGAGGTTTTCACAATTTTTTCAAAGTGACTTCACATAAATGGGAGTGTTTTTGAAGACTTGTTGAGGTTTTTAAAATTATTTATGATTTTAGATTTCCGAATGAGGCTTTCCTCAGAGGACATATTTAAGAAATGTTAAGATCACTTTAGCTTTGCACCCAGAGCAGGGGCTTAGGCAGACAACTGTCCATCCATCCAAGTGGACACCCTGAAGTGAACAATTGCCTCATTTGGACACCCTGTTTTAAGAAATTTTAACATGATAGAGATAGGAAAACTGTCAAAATTGGACAACCAGTTACTTAAAAAGTGAAACAAATGACCATTTTGGACACCCTACTTTTGATTTCTGGCTAAACCCCTGACCCAGAGGCAATTAATAGCTTGCAGCTCTACGACTCATTGGTCTGACTTTTGAGACTATGGATTTGGTAAAGGAAAGTGTTTGAGGTTTAACGCTGTACTCCAGGATATTTAACTTTTAAAATGAATAATTGTCCTGAACCTAACAGGTCTTCCCCGTGTACTTAAATATGATAGAAAACCAACAGGAACACTCATTGCCAGACACTGTGACTTGTCAATACACTGTAGGGACTCCCTAACCCAGAAACAGCACTTTGAAGGAAAATTAGCAGTCCAGACATTTTAACCACTGAGCATGGTGGGTAATTATAAGTGAAATAACCTTAAACACCAACCAGATAAAGGAATAATGGTGCCATCATTTCTTTATCACTCGCAATTTTCTCGGAAGTATATATTTGTTTGTTTGTTTGTTTGTTCATTTGGGGGTTTAACGTCGTACTCGAGGGTATTTCACTTATATGAAGACGGATTGTCCACTTCACACTGTACACAGCCTTATTATGGTGGAAAGCCGGAAGGAAACCTCGTAAAAACCACCTTCGCGATTGCCGGAGCCACAACATGTGACTCGCTCATATACCTGAGGGTCGACAGGTGGACTCGAACCTGTGAATGGTAATCGCAGCATGTTCAGTTCAGGAAGCGCACTCGCTACCACTGAGCCACGGCCCCAAATGATTCTGAAGCTTTGCCTCATCAAAAGACACCCTTAAGCCGAAACTCAAACATGAGTGAAGACTATCTCCAATTCAAGCCATGAGCGACAGTCAGACGGGTCCTCAATTTGCCTTGATCTGAAATCTGCTTTACAGCAAACCGAGGGTGCTCAATTTATTAATGTACGTTGAAGACGAAGAGAACTTTTTTGAGCAGTGCTGTCACAATATAGGTTTATTCATCACCTATGCAGACATTTCTATAAGAAAAATAATTCGAAAAAATTTCTTTGTAAGAAATCCAAACAACTATATGTACAAAAGTCAATAAAAATTGTATTAAAAACATGTGGAAAACGTATCGAAAAAATACAAAATTATGGTTGTTTAAAGTGTAGGAAAAAAGATTTTGACTACAGTTAGACTGACTGGAAGACAGGCTTTGGTTTCACTTGCAACTCAAACAATTTTATTGGATTTCACAGAATGGCTAAAAATAAGCAGAAGTAAGCATTTTTTAGAAAGGTTTTGGTCTGGCACCACAGGGAAAGCTGATTGCCAGTACTTCAGAGTGTGGACTATTTTATAGTCCAAGCTTTTTGCTGATGCACTATCCTGAAGTTATAACCCCAAACCATTGAAGTTTGAAATTGCGACAAAATTGCATTTGCAAGAGTTTAAAGCATTTTGAGTTGGTATTGCTAAAGCCTAATAGTGATAGAAAAAGTGGTGCCAAGCAAAGACGCTAGGGAGAAAACAAAAAACATGCCCTAAATCATCCAAGAGTAAAACTCACAAACATCTATAAATCATCACCGGTTAGAAGAAAATAAGCATTGTATGCTAAACTTGAAAGATTAGCAAAAAAACCTCTATAACGGTATGCATTTTATGCTACCAGACCTTATAGGATTAAGTGAACATGTAGGCGTTTAAATGGGATGTTTTAACGAGCAGGAAATGATAAAAGGCTAAAAAAAAGTAGATATATCTAGGGGAGCTTTTTTAAAAGTTTTTATACCCAACGTATTCTGCCAAAAAAAAAAGCAGCACAATTAAATCTACCTCGTAATTTTGGCAAGAAAACGTTAAGTATTGTATGAATACAAACAAGCATGTGAAAGATTATTGGGGTCTGTTCCACAAATATATCTAAGCTGGCATACTGTAGTTACCATGACGACTAGTACTGAAGACATAAGGTTGCCATGGCAGTTATGCCTAATGTAAGCAAAGATTGCTTTGTGAAACTGGTCCCTGGTTATAATAAGACCTGGAAAGGCTGATTAAAAGCGTCATCATTTTGTCAGCTACTGAAGAAAAGCCAAAGCATTCGTAGAAATCTTTTGTGTTGGGGGCAATACCGGAAATATTTAACCATATCGTATTGCCTCGCTTTAGTGGATTTTTAAACTGTATCTACAAACATTCATTCATTTGACTTTTTTTAATTGCAATTCGTACTCCATAGATACCTTGATTAGGGTATATCAATCATATTCTTTCAGCCACTCCATTTAGACTAACGAGGTTCCTGATTAATCATAGCAGGCATTTGAAAGCAAATAACAGATAGCTTGGGAAGGGCTTCAGTGAAGTGTTTTATTTGTCATGAACCCCTATAATAATAATCATAATAATAATAATAGATACGACACGGCTATTGTTTGCAAACAGGCACCCAAGGTTATAAGCAAATTGGTAAAATAGTTCTCTTAACACACCAAGTAATTTAGAGGCTAAACAAGCAAAAAGCAATAAAATAAACTTTGACCTGGTTAACATGGTATTGGAGTGACCTTTAGGCTGCTCTACGGTTATTATATAATACATCAGAATTCCAGCTACATATAATCAGTCTACTGCAGCGTCAACCTAACAGCATGCAAACATAGACTAAACACTGTGGTGTAAAGAGACTTTCCTACGGTGCTCATTTTTAAGCTAGCCTTGGCTGACGTGGGTCATCAGGGGGAAGGGGAGACAATTACAGGCAGATTTTAATAGCTGATTACTCTACACAATGTGAACAGCTGCAGACTGAGCTGTTAGACAGCTCACATAGCAAGAAGCAGAACATGAAAGCGCTTTTAACAGCTGGCATATCTACAACACTCCTCTAAATACTTCTCTCAAACAGGGGCATTTGATGCCCATATAAGGTTTTTGGCTCGCCCAAAAATAAACAAAGTCATCCATAAGAAAAACTAAGCGTACGTCAGAACAGGATGTTTGACATCGTCCTGGCGTAGGCTGTACAATAGGTTTTCTTAAACAATGAAGACAAAATGACAAAAACAAAAAAAAACAAAAAAACAAGGAGGATAAAAAAGTACTGTACATTGTTTGCCTGTTGTTCTAAGTAAATAATACACCTTATCTATGGCTACATTACCTACAAATAACACGAATAATGAATCACATCACAGAGATCAAAGTCGGGATAACCTGGTCAGGGGCAGGGAATCAATTTTTCCACCATCAACATTCAGTCTAGCACAGGGGTAAAAAGTGTTTTGACCATAAACGGTCAGTCTAGCACAAGGGTAATAAGTGTTTAAACTGTCAACGGTTAGTCTAGCACAGGGGTGATAAGCGACTGAACAATTGGTGGACATTCTAGCACAGGGGTCAAAAGTGTTTCAACCTTTTTAACGGTCAGTCTAGTACAGGGGTAAAAAGTGTTTTGACCATGAACGGTCAGTCTAGCACAGGGGTTAAAGGTGTTTCAACTATTGGCAATCAATTTAGCACAGACTTCATTACATCCAAGTCGACATCAATTACACATTTTTTTATGGCCAGAGAATTTTATCAATAGCATCGCCCCGGAAATAAACTAAATAGCACTACATTTGAATCTAGTATGACATGGTTGTAGAGGCCTCCATACCGCTGGATTCTGCACTTAATGGTAGAGATGGGAGAGACAGGGTTATTTGCTGTGTAGGTGAGAAAGCTGTAAGGATTAACATAGTCAGGAACATTGTTGGAAATTGATCTTCATCAGACAGTATGATAGTCTTATAATTAACACACTGTTCTAAGCCAGAGGGCAACGTGATAAAAGATTGCATTAGATTGGAAGTGTGGAATGGAGCACTGAGACTATTATAAACTATGTATAGCACTTAACAAATTCTCTCTCTGTATATATAGCACTGTCTTTAATGGTTTTGAAGTAATTGAAAAATTAAAAAACACAACAAGTTCATGTTTAGCAGCCGAATTCTGACTGAGGGCCTACATCTTCAACTACTGAGACTTAAGTTTCGACCTATCTGTTGAAAACTTTAGTTTTTAATTTGAAGTTTTGTGATATCAGTTTTTGTGGGAAAATGTTTAAATTTTTTTTTATAAATGATGACCACCCCTACCAGGTTATTGATGGCACAAGTTCAAAAATATTTGGATGCGACAGTGACTCTTTACAATAATAATTAAAAAAAGTTTAAAAAAAAAAAATTAAAAAAAAAAAAAAATTAAAAAAAAAAAAACAAAAACAAACACTGAATCTACCTAAGGATTTTAGACAGGTCATGGACCAGATTTAAGGCAGTCCGTCTCAACCAAACAGAATCAACAAAAACAGGAGAAAAGATGAGAAAAATGAAAAGGAATCAATGGACAAACCTAGACAATAACATTTACAATGGTTTGCACTGGAAGTGTATCACATGAATGATCCAACTCAGACCGTGTGTGTATTTTTGCATAACAGCAAATAGAAATCCCGGGTGTGTTCCAGCACTGTGTCAACAATCGCGAGACGGCCACACCTTTTGCAGATCGCCAAATATTTATACAATCAAAAATAGCATCATGGTTGTAAAAGGGGGGGTCAAGTCTGGCCATCGCAAAGCAATTTCTGAACAAAGACAAAAGATTAGTTCTAATCAGTTTGAACAAATACATTTTGAAAGTTTGAATAAAGATTGGTTTGTTTGTTCCGGAGTGTCATGTTTTTGATTTAACCACCAGGGCTCTATACAAGAGTTGTTCGGAGATCTGTTTATATGCCGAAATAATAAATAGGGTTTTGAGAAATGCGAAAGAGTAAATTTTAATGTTTTTTTTTTAAAACAAGATTAAACAATTTGTTCAGCCTCCACCAAACTTTTTATAATCCTTTTTTTTTTTTCGGATCCTTTGTCTCAGGAACTTACTTACGCCTGGAGCTCGTATACAGGAAGCCCTGTTTATGGGCGTGTCCCAAATTAATTCAGAAATTGCTTTGTGTTAATGACTTCAGGACCCTTCTTTTTAAGACATATGGCAATCAAATCCATTAGGACCACCCACTTGATATTTATCTCCTTCTCTGATGTAATACCAAACTCCGCCTACTCAACTGTACATCCAATCATTATGCACATTACCCTTGTCCTTTCACAATTCTGCCACTGCCTACTCCAATCAAAATCCCCCAAATCCCAACCCATTTTTTTGTTGTTGACAAAACAGAAAATATAACCCACCCTTAAATCAATATTACATTGAATCACATGGTAAAATTTAAGGTGTATTTGACACCCACCATTACAATACAAATTCTCTAGTTTTCATCTACAAAGTAACTACTAAAAAAAATACGTCACCAAACTGGCGGAACAAAACCATCTTTTTCACAAGTTTACAATTTTCTAAAACAACTTTACAACAACAACATAGTTTGATCATTTGAGACATGTTATGATATGTCAAAATATTATCCAATCAAATTGTACCATTTCTTTACTATTTACAACAAGTGAAGTTTTTTTCAGAGTGTTTTGGGATCACGTTGGTACGACTGTCTGAAAGGGGACCATGGCTTAGCTATACAAATTGTCAACGCCATAGGTAAATTGTGTTTCGAAGAGAACATGCAGATTATCTTATTTAGACACCGGGCGAGCAAGAAAACACAGGCTAGTTTCTTCAACACAAGTTATCAATTGTGATTCTCAGCTGAAACAAAATTTTGCCATAATCTGAACAATTCATATATGGTTAATTTAAGCGTAATATCAAATATCTGTTGGATTAAACACATTACGCACAGAAATGGCATATTTCAGATTTAAGAAATTGTAATTTCTAATATGTTTTATAAAGGTGGACGTTAATAATTAAATGCACTAAACATTGGCTACTTTTAGGATGCAATTTTTTCTGCAGGGCCTGTGGAATATTATATTACAAATGGACCAGGAACATGGATGATTAAACTCTCACAGAGTAAAATCTAACCATATACCAGCCCTGGAGTCTGGATGGAGGCCAAGGACCATGGATGAGTTCACAACAGCCAGTCAGATTTCTGACAAGTGTGTGTCAAACTGTTCATGTAAAAGGGACATAACTCTAGCAAATGGCCTCCATTACAAATGGTAGGTGAACCTTTTTATTGGTTCAAACGGATCATAAATGCATCTTAAAGACAGACAAATGACATTGGTTAATCAGTCACAAAACACACTAATATACAATCAAGTAATGACAAATATATATAGATAATGTATATATGGATAGTAATTAGGTAGCATTTCTTCTCATATGGCACATTTTAAATTCGGCTCTCAAGATAAATTGCGGACAAGCAATTAGTCTGAAACAGTTGAAACTTTACTGTCTACAAGTCAATGTAAGGACTCGTGACAGCTACAACACCTATATATCGTAATACATATCATATCCATAGAGAAATAAATGAAAGTTTAAAAAAAAAAATTATCAAATGAAGAATAGCACTGTTGTCACACATTTCAGACATTTTGTCGTTAAAAGTCTAATTTGCCGATAATTCGATAAAAATATACACTTGTGAATTTGGTAACTTCTAGCAAATTTTCTTTTCTTAAAAAACTTAAAAATCCTCCTCATAAGTTATTTTTGTAGAAAATTTAGTGGATATAGTTTGAAAGATTATTGTGCTCAAGGCAGATAAAAATTAACATAAAAAGAAAATATATGGCCCAAAAATGGCGTTAAGAGACAATGTTAAAAAAAAAATCAATATTAATGAATATAGCACTTCCTCATATAGTTTAACTATACTGAAATTTAGCCTGGTGTCTACACATAATATTAAAACTACTATGGTATACAAGTGTTTTTATTGACCTAGCATGAAGGCTTCCTTAGCCAATCAGTGATGAGCTACAAGAAGCATGACTGATAGGAATGTGTTGTAATGGTGATAATGGACTGAGAGGTGTCGACACCTCGCACTGTTCAGTCAGATTATAATAGAATAATCAGAGAGCACCAAGTCACACTGTCCGCTTCCGAAAATTTGTGAAATCTGATAAAAATCCTTCCAATGTCCAGTGAAAATTCGCTCAAACTGGGGGGAAACCCATAAATTAAAGTTGGAAATTCCCTTTATCAAAGTTGGAAATCCCCTTTATGAAAGTGGCGAATCCCCTTTATCCTCCATGGAGCACCACTTTGTTTCACTCTAAAACACTACAATTTGCACCAGTAGAGATGTCGGTAATAAAAATTATGTGGACATTTCCAACGTCACTTCCACATCAAAAACTATAAATTGGTTTAAAAATTAATCAAAGTTCCTATATATATATATATACCATATCCTTTAAAATTTGAAAAATCACATGATGTTTGAGAGTGTCAAATCTGTGATCTGAACTCCCGGCTAAGTCACATGACATCAAAGAGCCAATGGCACAACTGGAACATGATAATAACGACACAGGTGGCGTTGACATCTTCCCTTGATGGCATCTCGACAAACAGTAACCCTTCCATCAGTGACATCTACGTGATCTGTCAACAACAACAACAACAACAACACAATATATCGTATGAAGAGTGGACAAATTTCAGGGTTCGTTAAAATATTATTAAGATTTGATTCGTACTCAAGGCTATTCCACTTATATAACTACAGATTGTCTACTCTTTACTCTGCCTTACATAATATAGTGGAAAACCAAAAGGAAACCTGTTCAAACCATGGCTGTGATTGACTGCATACACTCATGTGTATCACTAATACGTGATGTCTGGATTGGAATAGATGCAGTCATTTCCTGAATAAATTGGGATATTCAAGAAGCATTTTACAGTTCAAATGAGGAAAATAAATTTAAAAATTAACAAAGGACTTTTATTCACTTCCTTGTAGACTTTTTAAAGCAGATTTAAATGAAAGGGAATGAAATTGAAACAGGGCTACATACACTTGAAAAGTTCTGAAGAAAAGCCAAAATTTGTCATGAGGATATCTTTTTCTGTCTATTACAAAATGTGTGCTCAAAATACTGCTCATCAGCGAGAGTTCAATGGGTAAGAATGGTTTTCAATGAAATTACAGTACTGAAAAACCCTTGGTAAGAATGGTTTTCAATGAAATTACAGTACTGAAAAACCCTTTTCTTTGCAACAAAATTTTCAGGCTTTCCCAGAAATGTCCAAGATAGCGGACTCCAGTAGGGCATTTGTTAGATAGGGGTGTGAAGTTAACTCTTTTTAGTGAAGACTATAAACACTTTTTATAAAAGAACTTTAATGGGAGTTAAAAACTTTACACAAAGTTCATGTTAACAAATTTCTAAACATTACACTAGTAGATGAATCTTTTTATATCCCTTTTTTTAATATCTTTTATTTAGGCAAAAGAGGGTTTCTGAACATAAAAGTTATTGCATTGCTATTTACATGTTCAAATACAATATGAAAACTCTGCTATTCTATAAATCTGGCAACCTTTGATATAAAATGACAAATGAAAATGGCAAATTGAAAAATAGGGTCATTTTAACTTATTCGTTGTTTCTGGCATAGGCCAAGTATGATAATCAGTAAACTGGATCTTTTCTGCTATCAAATGACCCTCTTGTCTTTGAACATGTCAAAACTCTGCTGATGGAAAAGTTAAAAAGTCTTGAATTGGAGGAGACGGGGAAATGAGTTACTGCTGTGACAGACTGACAAAGGTGGAGGTATTTGGCCTAAGCACAAGTTCTCCCAGTCTGCCTTGTACCGCATTCAAAAGATGCCAAGCTAACTTGACTCATAAAATAGAACTGCCAAAAACATGCCAAGTCAATATCTCCAGACAGAACAGCCTACATATATGTCTAGCATTAGCTGCATACCCCTGTAATTGAGTTTTTCTCCCTAACATTTAAACATACAAAGTTAAAATAGCTGACATTTTTTTGATATCCACAGCTGGCATGTCTAACCATTATAATTCATTTAACCATTCATTGGAAACACAATATAAGCTTTAGTTGTCAGACAAACCTACCATCACAGATTTCAGTATTTTTCAAACCAGATTTTGTCCTTATTATTTGTATATATACATTTTTTGCCACACAGTGTATAATGTTTTTTTGAAACTGTAAATACCTACCTGTTAAACTCTAAAAAAATAAGCTCTTTGTGGCAGTGTTGTTTATCTTAAACAAACTGAGATGTATATGGCTTTGTTTGTTTGCTCGATTTGGGTTTAATGTTGTACTTAACCCTCTAGGGACCAACATATCATTTATTATACAACATTTTTGACCCCCTTAAGAATGGTAAATCTTAATTATACTAGTTCTCTCCCTTTGCCATGTGGTACAAAAGGATATAATTAAAGAGATTGCATGAACATGGAAGATTTACCATTCTTAAGGGAGTCAAAAATGTTGTATCATAAATGATACATAGGTCCCTAGAGGGTTAAGGGTATTTCAATTATATGACAGATTTTCGACTGTGTAACACACTGTTCCTTGCCTTAGTATGGTTGACAACCGAAAAGAAACGTCGTAAAAACCACCCATGCGATTACCGGGGCCACATCTTGTGACTCACTCATATACATGAGGTTCGACAGACGGACTAGATCCTGTGAACGGTACATCGAAGAAGGCTTAGAAAGCGAACGTGCTAACCACTAAGCCAAGGACGCCAACCCGAGAAGTATACGACAGTGTTATTTATCTATAGTACACACATAGAGGAACTCACCATCTAGTAAGTGTACATACTTGCACTGAGGTCTTTGACAAAGACCTGCCCTAAAATCGCGGCATACTTGGAGGGTGTCCAGCAACTGTCAACAGAAAAACATTTTAACCATCAGAAAAAACAATGTTCCAACTTTCTTGATTCTCATAAAATCCCCTTGTATGGATTTAGTAAGGTGATTGGAATGAGGACTTCAAACTGTCTAAACATGTATGTGGGATAGACTGAGAAGGGATCAGTAGTATAGCCCATGACCCAGTCAGCAATGCCACAACTTTTGCCAATTTGTTATGCCATTATATTTTTTACTAATATTGATTTCTAAGGAGAAGATCTAATATATTAAACTAATAATATGCATATTCTGATATAAAATGGAAGCATATTGTGTGCAACAAAATAGGAAGTTTTTCATTTTTTTTTTGGCGTTACAGAAATGCATTTATTTCATTGTGGTATTGGGTTACTCGTAGAGACATCTTTCCAACCCTTTGACCAGCATAGTGGTTGTCACAGCATAGTTCTTCTTCTCATATTAGCATGCTGTCTACACATGCAGAATTTGAGTTAAGAAATCTCTACCTGTTCGTTGTCACCATAGTAATCGACGCTAGTTGTGTTAGACGCTGAGGCGAAGGACAAGTTCAAAGGTGAACCCGACTGCGGAACCAGCGAGTCTACTGCACACAGCATCATGACAACAGCCAGATACAAAGCCCAGCAAAGTGCGGTGAAGCGACGGGACATGCAGAGGGGGTGGAGCAACAAGAGACAGGAAGTGAGAAGTTGATTGACAGGTATGAAAGAAAGGAGAAACACAAACCACACCCAGTGTTAGTAAGTTTGTTTGTTTATTTGGGTACCATTATACTGTACATGTAGGTTAATTCACTGATATGACTACATGACTGGAAAATGGGCAAAGGCTTTGTATGTTTGATTGGGGTTTAATGTTGTACTCAAGGTTTTACACTTGTGACAGATCGTCTATTTCACACTTTTTCTTGTTTAAATACGGTGGAAAGCCAGGAAGAAACCTTTAAAATCTGAAGTAAAACAATGTCAAGCCTAGGACTTGTACAAGGTAACAACCTGTCTTCCAGTCCCCTTTTATCCCCAGACACCACAAACAGATCGGCTTCCTGTTCCCCTTTAGCTCTGAGAGCACCAGGGCAACATGAAGCTCCCTCCAAC
>JAVFBW010162826.1:0-11552 GCA_034783835.1 Mopalia ciliata
AGGGTTACCCGAGCACCTGCTCCTTAATAAATCAGGGTTATCAGAACACCTGCTCCTTAATGAATCAGGGTTATCAGAGCACCTGCTCCTTAATAAATCAGGGTTATCAGAGCACCTGCTGCCTGATAAATCAGGGTTACCCGAGCGCCTGCTCCTTAATAAATCAGGGTTATCAGAGCACCTGCTGTCTGATAAATCAGGGTTATCAGAGCACCTACTGCCCTGATAAATCAGGGTTACCAAAGCGCATACTGATTCCCGAGCGCCCTCTGCCACACGAATCAGGGTTACCAGAACAGCTGCTCCTTGATAAATCAGGCTTACTCGAACACATGCTTCCTGATAAATGTGTGCCCTATCAGTGATTCTTCACAAGTATTTAATTGCAGCTAAATGTCACTTATCACAGACATAGCCATAAATTTACAACCATCCAACGTAAATTGATTTTTTCATCTGTTTGAAAATTAAATGTTTCTGCTTTGCTATGTAAATTCTCACAATGTAATGTTAGTTTGTTTGCTTGTTTGATTCATTGGTGTTTAATGTCGTACTCAAGGGTATTTCACTTATATGACAGCAAATTGTCCACTTCACAGCCTTATTACTTGGAAACCTGGAAGAAACCTCGTAAAAACCAGCCCTGTATTGCCGGAGCCACAACTGAGCCACAGCCAAGCCTGTTATGTCAGAGTTCACAACAGATACACTTGATAAATGGCTGAAGAATAGGCAGATTCACATTCATACAAATGAACACATACAAGTAGATTATTTTCAATAACACACCCACCTGAGTTCCTCTATTTTGGCAACACATGCCAGGTATTTTGAGTACCTTTCAAGTTCTGTCAGCTGATTGGTGAAACCTGTGAGCTCTTTGACCATAGGCTGAAGCTTCCGTACATGATCCTGAATATCATGATACATGGTTTCTTGCCGTTCACCTAACTGTTTTATCTTGCTGTCAGCTGTTTCTGCTCCATGTATGGCAGACTCTATTTTACTGGGAACCTCTGTGCTTACCAAAGATAGCTGAAAATTTAATAGGAAATGTGATAGGAATTTATTCAAGTAAAATTACAGGCAGCAGTCAGGGACACCTTGGAGGTCACAGTTAACTGATTTAGATTACGCAGGTGATAATAGATTTTTGTTTGTTTGATTGGTGTTTAACGTCGTACTCAAGGGTATTTCACTTATATGAGGACGGACACAAATACAGGACATCGCAAACAAATCTGCTTCCCGTTACCCCTTAGCTCTGCGAACACCAGGGCAACAGAAAGCAACCTCTTTTCTTGCCTCTTACGATCAACCGAGGAAGCTGAGGGAGTATTCTGCAGGGCCATGGCCCACCCGCTCCCTCATGGGGAGAATAATTGGGTAACATCATTACCAGTAAGCCACTGTCAAAGGCCCCACTGAAAAAGTCCTGACCTCTGTGTCTACCAATCAAACACACTTGTGATAGGACAACTGGCGTGAGAACAATCAAGTTTACAAATTTAAGAAAACTCCTATCTCGTGAGATATTACTGTACCTCTAAAACAACTGGCGGTGCGTAGATCTTTTGATTCAGTATAACCGGTGTGACTGGTACTGGCTCCCCCAGCGCATGTAGAACTGTATCACGTATAGTCGCTCCAGGAGTCACAGAGGCCTGGCTCCAGGAGGCCAGGTTTGACAAGGGCACTGAAAAAATCAAATGACAATACTTACTAGTTCATCCTATTTACTGTACAAGGTTTCGGCATAGTGTATTCAGAATGGGCTTTTTTATTTCAGATGACAGTATGTCCACCCAATGGGAGAAAGAAACAACCCTTGGCATAACTGGGTAATTGATAGTTTAGATTTGTTTAGAGAGCACTTTGACAAAGGGAAACTTAATGTAACGTACACCAGTGAATATGTTAATTATCAGCACTGAGAGAATTCTTAAAAACATAAAGATAATAATATCTGAATTGAGTGATGGCCATTTTAGTTTGCGAAATCAAATGAAATGCAATCCAATCAGTTTCTTAACTGGAGGAAACTTTTTTCAAAGTTTCAAATATATTAAATTATGTAATGGCTGCCATTTTGTTTTTCAAAATTTGTAGAAATGAAATCCCAATATTTGTCTTAATGGTGGGAAGCTACCATAAAAGTTTCAATTTACTCAGTGAATTTATTCTCAAAATTATCATGTAGGGATAAATATTGAAAAATTATGCAATGGGGACCATACTGCTTTGTGCAACTTGATGAACTGCAATCCTATCCTTTGTCTTAGTATCAGGAAGCTTACTTCCAGATTTCAAGTTAATCTGTGAATTTGATCTAAAAATAATTATGTTCAAAACACATCGGAGTGAATATGATCAAATGATGCATTGGCAGTCATTTTGTTTTACACAATTTGATGAAATTCAATCCGATCTGTTGTCCAAAATAAAATGAGACTATATTTTTAGTTTCAAGTTAAGCTGTGAATTTGTAACAGAGTTTTAATCGAAAGGTGGCCATCTTATTTTATGGAACTTGTTGAAATTCCATTTGATTGATTGTCTTAAAAGAAGAAAACTATCTCCAAAATTATAAGTTAATCCATGAATTTTTTCACAACACACACAGACATGAATATTCTAAAATTATGTATTAACGGTCATTTTATTTTATGGAATTTGGTGAAATGTAATCCCATCTGCCACCTTAACAAGAGGAAGCTACATACCAAGTTTGAAGTTAATTCGTGAATTTATTCTCTACTTATCGTGTTCACAACACAATACTGGCATGAATAAGCAAAATTATGTAATAACGGCCATATCGTTTAACAAAATTTGCTGAAATGCAATACCATCCATCGTCTTAACAAGAGGAAGATGTATTTATACAAGTATGAAGCTAATCCGTTGATTTGCTTTCAAGCTAGCGTGTGTTTACAAACATTTGTGACAGACGGACGGACGGACACCGGGTAGCATTTCTAAGTCCCCCCCGGGTACTATAGTAGTGGTGGACAAAAAAGACTACTTTTCCTCAAGATTACTTATTGTTTGTATTTATGGCAATTTGTGGAAAAACAAGAGAACCTTGTAACTAAAAGCCACCATGGGATGTCAGTGACCACTGGAAAACTTATGGTCAGACCTTGGATGGAAAGGCAGCTGTGGGTCATTTTGCAAGCGTTACAGTAATAGGGTTGATCCATTCAATACACAAGAAACTGGGACATTAACAGCCCCTGTTATCTGGCGATGCAAGTGAATTATCTTTTGACAGGGTGTTATCAATCCTACAGATTGTTGAACAATAAATTGATCTTACTGTCACTGTCGCCAGATCCATTTAAGTATTTCAACGGTTCATCACCTCCTTTGAAAAACTGAAAATAACAAAACATAATTAATGATTAATGTCAAAAATAAAGAATTGATAAGTAAAGAATTT
Source organism: Mopalia ciliata (assembly GCA_034783835.1). Taxonomy (NCBI): domain Eukaryota; kingdom Metazoa; phylum Mollusca; class Polyplacophora; order Chitonida; family Mopaliidae; genus Mopalia; species Mopalia ciliata. Next base: position 3,443 of record JAVFBW010162826.1, read on the forward strand.
TGAAAGACTTCTATTTTGTTGTAAAAAGAGGAGATTGTTTGCTTGATGAGTGTTAAACACCATGCTCACACTGTGCTAGCTAAATAGATGAAGGAAATCATTGTTGATTTCACTGGCAACAAACTGTACTGGGCGCAATACAAACACATTAAAACCAGATCAGCTCTGTGCTGTCTGTTAGTTATGAGAGCACCAGGGCAACAGGAAGCTCTATGACAATAAGAACATTGTCTGTTTTCTTTGCTTGGTTAGGATTTTGTTTTACAATGAAAGGCTCTAGGATACAAGGTTGTTTGTTTGTTTGATTGGTGTTTAACTTCCTACTCAAGGGTATTTCACTTATATGACGACAGACACAAATACAGAACGTCACAAACAAATCTGCTTCCTATTACCCTTTAGCTCTGCGAACACCAGGGCAACAGAAAGCAACCTCTTTTCTCGCCTCTTACGATCGACCGAGGAAGCCGAGGGAGTATTCTGCAGGGCCATGGCCCACCCGCTCCCTCACGGGGCATGTTTGTAAGAATGCACCGCTGTAATAGAAGTGAAATACCCCTCAGCATGGCATAAAACACCAATCAATCAGTTTGTAAATTTTTAGTATATAGTTATTGTATTTAATGGAATTACTTAGCAGGTCATACTTATATTACAAAAAATATATTAATATATGTCCTTGTTAAGAGGGTGTATGTCTAATAGGACAGGAAGTGGCCCTTAAAATCACCAGATTAGAGTGACACAATGACAAGACACAAGAGAAGGATTGGAGCTAAAAGACAGTGGTGAGATGTTTTGTACAAAGGGTGGCCTAGTCTTAGCTAAAGACCAGTCCACCTGTCATTTGAGATGGGCATATTTCTAAAAACAGTTAAAACGACAGGTAGAAATTCTGAATTTTAACATGGGAAAGATAGGAAAATTAGACAGCGATTTGTGGCTAACAGATTTCCAATCCTATGTTATGTTTGCATAAAAAACTACTTCCGCAGTAAGTGTATATTGCAAATCAATAGAATTACAGATTATTAGACTTGTTTGTTTGTTTGTTTGATTGGTGTTTACGGTCGTACTCAGGGGTATTTCACTTATATAATGACGAATTGTCCTTTTCACACTGTACACAGCCTTATTACAGTGGAAAACCGAGAGGAACCCTCGTAAAAACCACCCCTGCGGTTGCTGGAGGGACAACATGTGACTCGCTCATATACCTGATGGTCAACAAGCGGACTCAATCCGGTGAACGGTAAATCGAAGCAGGTTCAGTTTAGAAAGCGCACTCGCTACCACTAAACCACGGCTGCGGGCCCAGTTTATTGGAATCACAGCACAAAATTCTATTGATGAAACCACATAACATACCGCTTCCACTTCCTGTTTGGTGATAGAGGGTGCCAGGTGTCTCAAGAAAATTGAGTTAGTTTTATGAAGAGCTCGAGGCTGGGGGTCAGTTGTATCTTCTTCTTTCTCTTCTGATTTATCCAGAGCTCCTAACAAGTTTAAAACAAACACAAATTATTATCAATTAAAAATTATCTTAAAAACTTCCTTCAGGTCTTCTTTAGCAAAATGTTTGACACATACCCTATAACTTCTAGAAGTTGGGACAGAGAAATAGGCTTTGGAACAAGGAGTCTAACATGTTATTTCTATGGACAGTCCCAAAATTAGAGTGTCCATTTTCTAGTAGTTACAAGATACTCATCTTTTTGTTAAACAAAAATCACATTTCATACCAAAGAATTGGCTAACCAGTCACCAAACTGAAACATTTTGTTCTGTTTGTAGTAGCATGTGTCCCTGACTGATTTCTTTTACATTCTCCAAGATATGGATGTCACATGACCCAAATCTAGGACAGTCTGTTCTTTGACAATATTTGTAGGTCTAAATAAAATATCTTACAAATATCACAAAATGAATTAGTTTTTTTTCTTCAAATTGGTAAAATGTGTGCCACATACTCATTCAAGTTAATTAAAAAATAAGTAAAAAACATTAAATAAAAATTCCTATCTGCAAACAGAAATGTAAATCGCACACAACAACCTCCCCTTATAATTGGTAAATAGGATCTGGGAAATATGTAAGACAGAGGGCAGGATGAAAGGACATACAAACCGACTATAGGCCTTCCAAACTCCCATCCCACTAAAGAGATGAGGGACAAGTTTAACCAGTATTGTCAGGAGATCAGCCTACAAAGAAAGTTAAGCATCGGAGACAAAATGCTACCATTAAGTTGTGCTGACCTTCTTCTTTTATAGTTTCCTTCGCTTCACCATCAGGTGAAGGTTTTTCTGGTGACCCTGTGGTATCATGTGCTGAGGTGTCTGCTCTCGGGGTCCCTTTATCCTCCTCCATACCTAGTAAAAGAATTCATTGAGATTCAAACGTTAATGAACTGTTGTATATTTTCTGTTTTATATTTCTGTCAAACTCATTTTTGTCAAAACTGGGACAATATTAATGTTGTGAATTTGACAATTTGAACATTAGCTATATAAAGAAGGGTGCCTAAGTGACCGTCTATGAGCTCGCTGGGTCTATACAACAAACTTCAAGGCTCTTCCCAGGAATTTTGTGCAAACCTGCCTAACCTGAACTACGTTTACAGGTAAAAATTACATTACTTTCTGACCATTGTGCGTAGCATCTCTGTTTTTAAAATTCGTTTTTGGAGTATTTTCGGTTGCCTTGTAGCATTGTATTTCACATGTTGGCCAAATTTGTGAATTGAGAATAAATAATGTGTACAAAAATACTTCCAAAAATACTCAACCTATGCAGGTCTACATTATTGTACCAAATGTTACCAGATGTTACTATGAGACATTCCTGTACAGTATTATTTTCTCATTCACGCAAAATATTCACCTTTTAATCATGAATACTGGGTGAAATTTTATTAATTGGATAGTGCGTTTTGTGTGTTATTCAGATATATTTCAGCTATGTTGGTGACAGCTAATTTAAGAGAACAAGCCTAAGGGATATAAATATGACCTGTACTGACCTGGCGGTGCAGGTTCCGGTTCGGACTCGGACCCACTCTCGGATTCGGAACCACTCTCATAGCTATACTGAGATTTATCTCGTCCCCTTTTTCTCTTCTTACCCTGGACTGAACTCTGTGTAGAAACCAGTAGGTTATTTTCATGGTTTCTTCATTTTTCATTTCATTGATGCAGAGGTAAGTTTCTTTTAGTTGGTGACATACTTCACTTTTATTTTTAAAAACACAGGCTTACATTTTCCAAAGATTTTTTGTAACACGAAAACAAGGTACATCAGATGACAACTAGACAGTTGAAGTTTTCAGAAAAAATATAAATATTGTTACCACTTTTAAATCCCTAATCAATGGTTTTAACAAGTGAATCAGATGTGCTAAAGAATGAATGGCTATTTAGAGCATATTGCATGTGAGATCATTATCATAATTATCTCCCTTTACCTCTTCTCCTTCTTTCTCCTCTTCTGGTTTTTGTGTCTTGGAGAACTCCTGGGCTGCTTTCTGAAGATCTTCCTGTTCTTTGGTCATTGGTAAGTCCAAAGGAGGCTGTTACACAAATATATAAAAATCCATTTATTTCTCATTTGAAAAAGTTGTTCTACTCACATGAGAGGTGCTAGCTTTGCGGATATCACCGAAATATTCACCTGAAGCAGAATATTTCTGTCTTTTGTCATCTTTTTAATTATTTAGGAATTTTTCTGCTGAATTTTTTTTCGGCTAATAGACTGATGTTGTTTATTAAGCAAATAAGGGATTAAACCTAACAGGCAACAAATACACATACAGTTTTATTTAAACTCATTTTCCACATTGAACTCTGGGGCAGTCACATTTAAAGGGAGATAACCCTTACCTCTGCCTTAGATGGAGACTCAATTATCTCCCCTGTCTCACCAGAGATGCTTTCTTTGGACTTTCTTCGGTTATCTTTTTCAGGGCTCCTACTTATAAAAAAAGAAATTGTGAAGAATATATGTTTATTCTGGACAGAGTCTAGAGAGGATTTCATATATATTGATGAGATTCAAACACATTTTGCAAGTCCTACTATCTGTTGCAACTGCAGATCTGGTTAAATTTAAATGGCAGGGTGTTAGCCTAGATTTGAACCAAATAATTTTTGGGATTGATCATTCAGTTTGAAGTTTAAACACATTAAGCGTTCGAACGGAATTGACACAACCTAATACTAAAACCAAATATTAAATCTAGACCTCAATTTCATATTGACTGAATAAAGAAAACCTTATCACAGGCAAAAAAAATAAATACAAACTCAGAAAAATACTAGTTATGAAGGAACAATAACGAATTCATGATCAGAAAAAAACATTTGGGTTTCTGCTATGAACAAAATTAAGGACTGAATGATGTAACTCACATTTTCTCTGTTGATTGAGATTCAGAGTTGTTTCTACTTCTGTTATTCTGTTCTTCTGGTACATCTGGCTCGTCCAGAGACTTGAGATCAAAGTCAGTCCCTCCTTCCATCTTCAACACGGCTGTTACAATAATTTTGTTATTTAACTCAACTAACACAACTATAACATGTAAAGTGTTTTCCTATGTTAGCAAATTTATGTTCCTCCAGTGTTTGTTTCATTGGGTTAAACAATGAGGGTATTTCACTTATATGACGACGTGCCAACCCAATGGGTGAAGAAACTCCCATCAACACCTTTGGCAACAAACAGAGATAAAGGACAAATACTGGACCACAACAGGATGCAATACAGACACTGACAGATCAGCTTCTTGTTCCTTTTTAACCCTGAGAGCAACCGGGCAACATGAAACTTCCTCCAAAAACCCACTGTAATTCAGGAAACCTCATAAACACCAACCTAGTCATTCCCAGAGCCAAATCATGTGACTCAATGATCTTGCCGTACTTAAGGGTATTTATGTGATAGCAGTGTATTCCAACAATAATTGACACAAAGCATAACTATAACATGTGATGTGACTTGATAAAGTTGTAAAGTAAATCATCCCGAAGTGCTAAGTAAAACAATACTGCTACTCTCAAAACAAATTGCCTAAGTCTGAGGGCTGCTATATTCCAAAAATCTGTGTTACTCAACATAAAAAACAAACTGCCCTTAGAGAGTTGATTCAAACTGTACTCAATGACAATAAACATATACTCAATCTTTAAGGATTGATTAAATAATGTTCACTTATAGAACAGCGGTGTATTCCTACAATAATTGACACTAGCACAACCATAAAATGTGCAGTGTTTTTGATAATGTTGGAAAGTTAAATTTTCTCAATAGTTCTCAGTAAAAACAGCATTACTGCTCTTCATACAAGGTGCTCTTAGCCAGAGGTTTTTGTGGGACTAGAAGATGGGACCTGGGAGAATTGACATTAACTCACCTGCATCTAACAGTTTGACAAGTTCTGGCCCTTTATCCATATCCACAGTGACATTCTCCACGAACTGTGTATTCAGTAAGTCCACAAACACGGAGAGTCTGTTTCTTAAACCGTTTCTTGAATCTTCTAGTTTTTTCTCGCAGTCCTCCGGATGATATTTTGCCTTAAACCTGGATAGGTTATAACAAACAAAAAACAAATGCCTTCAATTAGTATATGTTCTTCCGATACAGTTCCTGTTTTAAACAGTGTTACGATCAAGTAATAATGAAGAGGTTCCTCCCCTAGTCAGAGCAACCGGAGTATACCAAACTGCATACAGGTAGAAAATGGACAAAGAATGCGGACAAGTGTAACAGAAATTCAGCCAGATGTTGGCCTATTCAATCACTACAAATGCTTTAGACTTTCTACTTATGTAAACCCACAACCAAGCAAGCACCACATCTGCTTATTATTCACTCAATAATCCGGTATTGCTAAGAACCAGAAGAACCAGAAGAAAAAAAGGCTTGAAATTTCAAAGAATACTTTCAAACTTTAATACATGTAAGTTTGGTATACTCCAGCATCCTTGTATATGCCGTTTGAAATTTCTCTCTTTTTTTTTGTTGCTATCTTTGGGAGTTAATCATCTTACTGAATCTGTTTGTTATATATGTAAAATCTGTAAGATAAGAGAACAGGGACCAGTTTTTCGAAGCACTATAAAAAGGCAATGGAGAATTTGGTGATAGCGACGTATCGTCTTTCAAGCGACTTGGCCCAAAGAGCTTCACAGTTTTTGGCCATTGTGCTGGCAGATTTGCCCCCACTTGTTTCTAAAGTAATGTTAATTTTAATAACTACTTTTAATTCCATCAGACATATAAGTCTTGTCCATGATTGACATAGAATGGAAAAAGATAAACATCTCATAACTCACATTCTAGATTTCACTGGGATAATAAATATAATCAAAAGTTAGTATTTACATTATATTAAGACTTACATGTAAAAAAATGAATTTAAATTGTAAACATTATTAATCTGTCAAAAACAGCAGGACAACTGTCATAGGTGGAAACAATTGTAACAAAGGGAGATAATTAGGAAATGAGGTACAACTTATGGGACTGATTAGTGGGTGAGGTCTTTACCATGGAAACCCGATAAGATACAATTACCTTTAGATTTGACAGCTCCTACCGCTGAATTGTGGCGGCAAGAACGGTATAAGACCGTCGTTAAAAACCCTTTCTAACACCCTGACAACTTTTCTGGTAAGCTACACTGCATTGTTCGCAGTGATCTAAAAAATCTAATATTCCGTGAAGATAAATGATCCTTGGCATTCACAGATGGTGCTCCATTGTTGTTGTTGCGGCCTGCAGAAGGCCGGTCTATGGGTGGAAAAATTAGTTAGCAAAGAAATGTCACAAGAATAGAGAGGAAAGATAGTTTTCACCCAACCTTATTTGTCACATACAAGTTCTTACAAAATAATTCACACAATTGTAAACAAAATTGGTTATTTGTGGAAATTCTTGTCACAAAAAAATTAATTTATCCGACACATCTACATGGTAGGCCAATCCTGTCTGAATGCTAACTGCTGTGCATTCATTTGCTTATCATTTTATAGGTTACAAATGTTAAGTTCCTCGGGATGGCAATGAGCCAGTCTACGACACAAAGGCAGCCAATGTCAGAAGTCACAGCCATGAAAAATGATAAGAGACGGAAGCCAAGCAATGATAGACTGGGTAAATTAAGATCTAGAGACCCATCAGGAGTTTCCTGTTAGTGCTCCTTGATATCTTGCAGATATAATTATGCTGCCAGAGGAGACATGCTTACAGAAAAAACTTCTTTCCTCTCACAAAATGACCAAGGATTCATGCAAATCAGAAATTACTTTATCAGTTTGGTTTAATGTTTAGAAAAAAAGATTTTCTCATCGTTATTAAAAAAAAAGTATACAAAATAAAGGAACAATAAATAGGTCTAGATCTATTTGATATTCTGCTAAAAAACGGTTAAGAACAGGAAACCATCACCAACGTACCATTCTTCTTCTTTATGGGTCAGGAAGAATTCGTTAATTTGTTGACGTTTAAAATCCACCTTGTATTCGTTGTACTTCCTGATGGCTTCCTGGTCATCAATATTGTCATCTTGCTGGGACAAAAACAATTTGAACGTCAACATCGGGGGCTGGGTAGGGTAATCAACTTCTTGCCTGAAAAATATTGTCACATTTATTTGTTTTGTTAACTTGGGGTTTTGGAGTCTTGGGAATATTATTGTTGAACTTAACCGATGGCATTGAAAGCGGAGACAGTGAAGCAACAGAGAGCTCCCTCCAACCACCCGCCAATGCCATGATGAAGGGTGTTTCGCTTTACATGTCAACCATTTGAAACATTCAACAACAAGTAAAAATCGAAAAATAATAATTCCACCAGCATTATAATATTCAGCTATTCTACGACTGACCGACTTATTGGTGTTTTACACTGTGCCTAAAGGTATTTCACTAACATGACGGAGGTGTATTCATACAATAATTGACACTAGCATAAAACAAAATGTGAAGCGTTTTATATAATGTTGGAAAGTTCACTTTTCCTCTTGTGCTACATAACGACAGCATTGCTAGCAATCCTATGATATACCACACTGATTATAAACAAACTACAGTAATGATAAGGTTTTACATTT
>JAVFBW010162837.1:0-10061 GCA_034783835.1 Mopalia ciliata
AGGGAAGGCGTGATCTCATAAAACAATATTATTGTCCCTTTTACAGATCATGTTTTTTTTAAACTTTGCTACCTTCCCGCCTATATTCAGGATCTTCCCGGGAACGAGGTTACCATGTTCCCAACTTTTTCCAGTCATGGGGATGTCCCTTTGTATAATAATGTTTTCGGTATACGGCAAGGGAAGGCCGATCCACGATTTTTAACATGGGCGTTATAGGGAATATTGCAAATTAACGGGTAAAAGTTAATGAAACCATATGAATTTCCTTTCACCATGGCTTAAATTAAAATTCTTTGCAAAAGTTACAATTGTAAAGTTACAATTTTCTGATATATCAGCAACACGCAATGTTAAAGCATAGGCAGCCTGCCCTCCAATACCATAAAGTGACAATGTCATTTCACCAAGGGACGTCACTCTGTTGTCGTAACGTCATAACTCAAAACCTCCGTATTGAAAGGCAATATATAGATAACATTTTTATTCAAGTACATGAGACCAACAAAAAATCCTAAGTTTGACCACTTGCTTGGTGGAACAGTAAGAAGGGAAAATAGAATGAAATAAATGGCAAAGCAATAAATAGTCCAGTAATTACGGCCATAATGAGAGCCAATACACAGCATAAAGCCATAAACATGTCAATCAATGTTGAAATGAAGTCGGGTTGCAGCGCAAACAACGGACATTACATACAGTACCATACTGTTCTGTCAGATTTGTTTGATAATACACTTTTTGAGGCTTGGTACTACATCAGATGGGAATTATTCTATTCAATGGGTGGGACTAATAGCATCAAGAATGAACAAACAAACAATATAGTCTTTTTACTTTGAATTTTTCATCAATAGGCAGTAAAAAAATTGGCTTAACTGAAGTGTGCTTGCTCTTGAGCATGGTAGCTGCTGAGCTGAACTACTCAAGGGAGGTAACTGACAGAATTGTTTCAGCCAATCAGATGGCGATCCATTCGACAGACAAGGAAGTCTCTCTTGACAGATGACCAGATCAGTTACACAATATGAATCAGATCACATATTTTATCAAATTAATACGTTTACTGTTTGATATTTTGTTGAATTGACAGTTTTACAGCAATTGTTTAGCAGAAAAAAAATTGGAACCAGTGCATATTGATGGGAAAGTTGACATTTTTTCTAGCCGTGCTATAAAGCATGGATTAAAAAAAATTGTGTTTTATGTTGCCAAATTTTCAAGACACCTCAATACAAAACAGTCATCAGCCTGTTACAGGAGACAGACTGGAGGCATATATGTTTGCAATGTTAAAACAATTTGGCTTGTTAAACTGTGTGCTGAGTTTGACTTCATTGTTTCTTGTGATTATTGGTTATGAACCAAAACAACAATCACATGTTCGATCACATCTGTCACTGAAATTGAAATGTAACCTAGACACATGGATGTAGGTGAAGTTATAGACTGCTCTACATGTACTTGTGGAAGGTTTATTGGCAATTGAGGCAAACTAATTTCATAGTCTTTTGGCGAGGCTACAGCAGATTGAACTCCTTTATAACAAAGTCTATGGATTTAAAATGTATGTTTTATATCATCTGACTGAGTTGATGTCTTACATTTACAAATATTTCATTTGGTCTGAAAATGTTAAGATATAAACGGAATTTATTCGATAAGAATTACATAAATAGAGAATTAATTGACAGATTAAGTTCAAACTTGGTTGCTAGCTTCCTTCTGTTAAGAGGGCAGATGGTAATGCATTTCACCAAATTCTGTATTCTTGTCTATGTGTGTTGTGAACACAATAAGTAGAGAATGAATTCAAAGAAAAACAATAACTTCAAACTTTGAATATGGCTTTCTGCTTTTACAACAATGGATTGGATTGGAATTCTGTAAGTCAAGTTCCATAAAACAAAATTTCCACCATTGCGTATTGCACAGTCCAGGCCTTATTTTGTCATGCGAACAGCTGTTCAGGTTACGTGTAGGTTACGCAAATGAAAATTCATGCGAATGGTCACCGTTCTTGCAAACTAAGACCATGTACATCGGATGTCTACAGTGTATATGTACATGTTATATACAAGATAGCCTGAAAAGGATTCTCATACACTCTCAGAAAAAACACAAATGAATTTACTAACTAAAAATGAAACCAATCTATAATCAGCCCGAAATGGAAAACCTAAGGTTGTGTTAGCTGTTACCCAGTTGGCTGGCTCCGGCTCTACGGCCAATCAAATGCACCGTTGGTCTATCATGGTCTTCTTTACCTCTGTCCGCTCATGCTGTTGAAAGCGTGGACAGTTCACATTACCAATAAACAAAACCCAACAGGCTTAATTTGAATAACTTTTTTAAAAGTTTACATTAACTGAACCCCATGTGCCTTTATTCGCCCTGATAATTACCAGATTAACCCCAGGTTGGCCTACTGGTATTAAAGACTTTATTTGTGAATGATATTTGATTATAAAGGGTAAACACGCATTGGGACCAGCTATAACCGTTTATGCCACATCTCGTGGTCCATTTTAGTGTAATTACACTGTAAATGTACATAACCTTTTCACGTAACCGACGATAGGTTATGTGATTTTAATCCACGCATACCGTAGATCGGTCACGCAAAATTTTGAAAAAAGAAGGCCTGTGGCACCAATGCAATGTGGTGATAAACACCATATATCTGACTTTTTGGCTCTTTGAAGAAAAAAAGAATGGTTCCTAAACAAAAGTAGGAAAAGGTGATTTGGCTGAGATTTTGAGGATATTTTAAAAAAAAACAAAAAAAATGGACCTGCTAACTACTCGGCTATTTTTTTTTTTTTTCAGTACTTTTTCTATGTGAAAACCTATTGATCTTGATAAATGTAACTTTTTGTTATCTTCATGTTATCTGTATGAGTGTTTTTGTTAAAAAATAAGGCCTGAATTTACAATCTGCTTTCTTTAATCGCAAGTATATTAACATTCATCCTTTGTTTAATTAAATCCCCTCCAATGAAATTTGGAGAATTACACTATGCCAATTAAAAAAAAAAGAAAATAATAAAAATTTTACTTTTTTAATGGTATTGGAAATCTATGGCCTAGTTTTTTTGACACAGAGCAGGAAATGGAAACTTAGACATCTTGGTTCTTGTAATATGCATACATGTTATACAAATCTTTTTCCTCTTTCTTGCACAGCCGACAACGCTATGTACTTGGAGACAGTGCTATGCAAAGGATGGCTCGTTCGTCCGTCCTTGTGTATGGACAAGGAGGATTAGGTGTGGAAATAGGTATGTTAAACTTTCATTAATGGGACTAGTTGTGTTAAAAAAACTTGCTATCAGTAAGAAATCTATTCATGGATTTGTTTGTTTGCTTGATTGGGGTTTAATGATGTACTTAAGGCTATTTCACCGGATGATTCTGCAAATCAGTATTACAGAAATATAGCAATGCTATCATTTTGGGCTCATAGCCAAATTGGCCTTTTAATCCTACTTAGATGTACCAGTTACGAGTTCAAGTTAATCAGTCTACCATCAGTGTATGGGTGGGTCTTAAAATGTGACTTGGACAATAACAGCAGAAGTTTTTACGATCTGTTCTCTGGATTCTCACCTTATTTAGGCAAGGAACATTCTGAAATGGACATTTTGTAACACATTTTCTTTAACGGTGATATTCATTGGTTCACAGAGATATCTGTATGTTACCATAATAACTCGAGATTAAGATCTATGTAGGAACTTGTCCCTTGGAGTTAATATGAACATGAGATGATTCATCAATTAATCCAAATCCCGGTGCCAGTGTGATTACTTTTTAGAAATATACGTCTTGACTGTACATAGATTCCATACCAACGATCAATATGACCGGATTATCGGACAAATGTGTTCCCTTGAGTATGACGTTAAATCCCAATCAACCAAACAAACTTTTCCTTGGGGAGTCAGCCATTTCATTGGAGCAGATACCTTTAGGTGTGCAAAAGTAGCTGACTGGATTGTGATGGTGACAAACTTACAGTCTGTATAAGCTGTTCCATTAAAATGCCATGAAAAATGTGTAACAATTCACAATGTATTAATCATCGTGTCGTTTTCAACTTCAGCCAAGAACATTGTTTTAGCAGGAGTAAAGGTTAGTGGAGTTTCTTTCAAAACACTTAAGACTGTTTTATGTACGTAACAATTTGAATTATGCAATGCAGTGAGTCAGTTGAAATATATCTATTCAAATATTATTGAATAATTTGCTGTACTATATAATATTGCCCTGCTTTTTTAGCCACAAAAAAAACCCTCTGACTTTGAAATCTGGTTGAGGGATGCTTAATATTCTTCCTCTGCAATAAAGATATATAAGATTTTTTTTTGATAAAAGAAGAGCAAAAAATTTAGTCGCCTCCACTGGGATTCTATCCCAAGACCTTTAGGTTACAGGTCCAACCGTCAACAGACTGAGCTAAAGATAGAGAGGCTCAAGGCAGAGTGATTAAATATAATATAACTTAAGGTGACTAATGTCGAAACACTGTTTACAAAATTACCCTTGAATGTAGTGTGTTTAGAATCCCGGAACACATACATGAGAGGAGATTTGTATAACAGTAAATCAAGTAAAGTACTTCCAGATTTAATGTCAGATTATTTTGATATGCTGCTGTATTTGCCAGGATATTCACTCACATCTGCCACTGATGAAATGTAATATTCAGCTCCGTGCAAGTGCACTGTTTTGGAATGTCCAATCCCAGAAACTCCAAGGAAAACAGGACATACATTCTTCAGAACACACTAATAAATCCAAGGAGAACTTTTAAGAACAATGAGCCGTTGTCTTGATGACCACATAGTAGTTTTTTTAACTTAAAACAGTGATAACTTTGAAGTTACTTCAATAAACAGAGAAATGAATCTGTCTCTATATATACATTTTTAGTTTTCCCAAATTTGAAGTTCCAGAAATCAACAATTAAAGCTCAAACCCATACCCTGATGGTTGGGAGGGAGCTTCCTGTTGCCCGGGTGCTTTCAGAGCTGACGGGAAACATGAAGCCGATCTGTTTGTGATGTCTTTGTATTATGCTCTGTGATTGTCCTGTTTTGTCTTTGTTTGATTCCGGTGATGTCAAGGGTGGCGTTTTACCCAATGGGCTGGCATGTCATCATATAAGTGAAATACCCTTGAGTAAAACGTTAAACCACAAGCAAACAAATATAACAGAAATCAAATGCAGAATGTTTTCATGGCGTAGTCAAGTTCTGACTTAACTTAGCAAGCTCTTGTCTCAATGGAGTCCTATCACAGAAGGTCTCTATTAAGCCTCCAGCAATAGATATACATTTATAAGATATGGTCAACTATCCTAATCAACTTAAATTCCTCTATGGAAGCTATTTGAAATACTTGGAAATAGTGTCTGAGAGGCCATGGCTTTGAGACAGTGTGTGCCCGCATAATCCTACTTTCTGTCGACCATCAGATATTAGAGTGAGTCACCTCTCGGTTTTCCACCGTAATTAAGGAAGGATCAGTGTGAAGTGGACAATCCGTTGTCATATAGGTGAAATACCCCTAGTAAACCCCAAACAAACAAAGAAAACAAAAAATTAGAATTTTAAATTCTGTAAACTATTTGGTAGCCCAGCTAGACCAGCAAGTAGCTTCTAAAACATTATATTGTTTTTACAGAGTTTAACAATTCAAGACCCAGGCACTGTGAAAACCAGAGATCTTGGAACACAGTTCTTCTTGAGAGAGAAAGATGTCATCAGCAATAGAAACAGGTTGTTATAATTAAATAAAATGAGGGTATTTAATGATAAGGGGAGTTTGTAACAAGTGCAATGTTGCTGTCTTGATTTGGCATTTGAGGAACATTAATTTTCCAAAAAGGTGGATAATTATTTACTGGCATCTCATGAGCCAAATAGGTGAGGTGTTGTGTGTATGGTTGGTTAAATGAAACATAAAACAGTTTTGGCTCTCTAGATAAAACCTATCAATGGGTGTATTTAATTGTTTGATTTTCCAACATAGCAAACCACTACACATTTAGTGGTTATGCTAGTGTGAATAATTGTTAGAATACACCACCTTCTTATAGGTGAAATACCCCTTAGCACATCAATTAAGCAAATATGGGAACAACTCACATTATGTGTTGCCGGCACCCATGGCTTAGTGGTTAGTGAGTGCACTTACTAATCCTACTTCAATGTACTGTTCATGGGATCGAGACAGTCTGTCAATTGTCAGGTATATGAGCGAGTCACACAATGTGGCGATGGCTTTATGGGGTTTTCTCCTGGTTTTCATCCGTAATAAGGCAAGGAGCCGTGTGAAGTGGATATTTTGTTGTCATATAAGTGAAATAACACCAAACAAATGATGTGATTTAATGGAGCTATTAACTACACTGCCAGGAGTGAAACACTCACGAGAAGGACACAAACCATCAGTAAATGTGAAGCTATCCATAATCCTCTTTTTATGCCATTAGCATGTTTTTTTTTTAACACATCTTTGGATTTTCTATTTTTATCCAATCACAGAGCTGAGGCATGTGCAGAACATCTCTCTCAATTAAACCCTTATGTTCATCTGGACACTTTAACATCATCATTAGAGGAGAACACTGACTTGTCTTACCTGTCCAAATTTCAGGTAGGTATTTATTTCAACCCCCAGGTTTGTTAGTGCCTTAGAATGCACTCATTGGATACCTCTTTAACACCAGATAAATTGACTCTATTGGGCTACATGTATGATTGGGTTGTCATTTTGCTATCAACAAAACATCATTGGAACTTGTCAATAATGGACGAAAGATATGCCACAGAAAGTTGTTTTATTAAACAAGTTACAAGTTCAATGACAAAAGCAACTGTTAGGTTATCTCACAAAATTTGAAAGGACTGATTTTAAGGTTTCGCCAGAAAAGATTACAGCACAGGCCTGTTCGTGTATACTCATGATGCACAACTTTACATGAAAGTTTTCATGTAGAATAAGAATATCTCTCATTGATGTTGCCCCGTGAGGGAGCGGGTGGGCCATGGCCCTGCAGAATACTCCCTCGGCTTCCTTGGTCGATCGTAAGAGGCGAGAAAAGAGGCTGCTTTCTGTTGCCCTGGTGTTCTCAGAGCTAAAGGGTAACGAAAGCAGATTTGTTTGTGATGTTCTGTATTTGTGTCTGTCGTCATATAAGTGAAATACCCTTGAGTACGACGTTAAACACTAATCAAACCGATTGATGTTACATTGTATTTTAACAGACAGATCTTATCAGACCAGCTAGTAATTCATGTATTCAGCCCTTATTGGCTTCAGCAAAAAAAAAAAGTACTGAAGCAAATTGATTTTGCTTTGGCAAAATATGTGTTTCTTCAGAATTTAAAAAAAATAATGCACATTCATATCATTTGGCAGTAAATTACTGGACAGCAATCTGGCACCTGTCCATGATCAGGACGAGACGCCCAGACTAGTAAGTTGTACAGATACTGTCAGACATGTGGTTATTACCAAAAGCCCCTTCGGACCCACTATTATAACTGGGTGCATTTGATTTAAATGACCATCAATGATCATCTGTGACAACATACAATTTACTTGCCTTGGGAAATGAAATGAACTGATCTGTAAGAACTAAGTACACAAAATTTCCCTGCTTTGACTGGTGGGCTAATTTTTACTAATTTAGCAAGCTGCTGATAAGTGTTTTTTCTGGGTTTTTTTCGTTGCTGTGAAAGTCAATCAAAGCCCAAATCTGTCATCATCCTTTCAACCAATGAGAAATCAGTTTTTTCAACAATTAAAAATATTAATAAAACAAATTAGTTTTCTTTACTCTAATGATACTTGATTATATTCCTTGTAATTGGATTATATTACAGTGACCAAGGAATTTGTAATGTACTACCTTGACAATGCCTAATATATGTCAAAGCATTAATCATTTGACTTTTGTTGCTGAAATATTGCTCCCTTGCTAGCCTCAGACAAGAAAAAAATGAAGACCAAGAAGGCCTTGACAGTGAAACAAAGATGAGGACCCAGATATCCAACATGCTTTTGATAATTGTTGAGCAAAGTTACAATGTTGCATAGCAAAGATAAAAAGTTTCTAATTTATTGCAGCATTCATACATGAAGACAGACCTCACAGAGGGCCAACAGACAACAAATAAACTTTACACAACATGTTTAAGTTCAATCATTAACAAGTCTGAGTGACATGTCTGGCTTCAGCATTTTTTATGCCGAAGTTAATTAATTTTACTTCAGCTTTTGCTTTGGCATTGCCGAATGCCGAAGCCAATTGCAAGGGCTGTGTATTGTTCTCAGTTCATTACCTTATTTGTTTCCATTTCACCTTTACTACATAATACTCATGATATTGCATTTTCAGTGTGTTATATTGACGGAAACGTCCCTGAGTGTTATGATCAAAGTGAACGAATTCTGTCGATCGCAAAGTCCACCCATAAAGGTAATTGTTTATAAGGATTATATATTGTTAATATTATATTTTTTTATGTGTCAGTCATAATTAGGCATGATATCATATCACATAACCAGTCTGCTTTAATAGATTTTCACCTATAATGTCGGTTCTGAATGCATACATGTATGTGAAACTTGTGTGTTTGCATGTTCATATAAAAGTAAGATATGAAACCCACTTTATCTCTCTCTTTATCATTCAATTTTTTTTTTAAATGATTAAATAGCAACTTAAAATGATTATGGTATACTTACATATGCAGCTTTAATGTGTTTTGCTGTTTCTTTGTTTCTAGATTTTACAACTTGTCATTAATACAGGTGATAACGAAACAGACAATGAATACAGCTGACAATCGTTACATGATAGCATATTAAAGTGTAATTTGTATTTACATTGATAGAATATTCAGATTTAGCCTGCGTGGAAGTTCCCTTTGAAGTTCTGCATAAATTACTTCACATTTATTGTTTTTTCATTTTTTTTTGTTATTTTGATTTTACTCCTAGTTTATCAGCGGAGATGTCCTAGGTGTATTTTGTTCTGCATTCTGTGATTTTGGGGAGGAGTTTGAAGTAGTTGATGACAATGGGGAGGAGCCTAAAGAAGTCTTCATAGCAAGTATAACAAAGGTGGGCAAACTAACATACAATTCAAGTGGAAAATGTCATTTGAAAATACATGTATTGACTTACTTCCTGGACTTTCAGGTAACATACTCATCGTATGCTCAAACCTAGACCATAAGACATTGCTTTTACTTGGTGGCAACAGATCAGTGCAGCAGTGTGGGACTTTCCGTAGAGCTGATTGGATAGGCGATATCTATTTTTTTCAATCATGTAAATTGACAAAATTCTCTGTTTATGTCCATTTAAGTCATGTTCTCATAATTGTTTTACTATACATGTAGACCTACTGGTTTTACTTTAAAATATATGGCATGGCGTAAAACACCAATCAAGCAAGCCTGTTAGAATACCTTTTATTTATCAGTCCCTATAAGGCATTAAGATGGGGCATCCTCTATTTAATAGAGATGGAGACTGAAAAGTATCCTCAAGGATTAAACGCCATCATATAAGTGAAATTCCCCTATAGCACAGCGTAAAACACCAAGCGATCAAGCAAGGCTGTAAAAATGACTATCATTTATCAGTCCCTATAAGGCAGTAAGATGGGGCATCCTGTTTTTAAAAGGGATGGAAACTGAAAAGTATCCCCAAGGATTGAACGTAGCTGACAATCCGTGTATCAAGATAAGTTCGTATTGTGATTGAATATCCAGTCAGATACGTATCATGTTGTGAGATGCTTAGGCTTAATAAGGAAACATAGAACAACATCCAAATGGCCCTCAAACTTATTTTCAAGCCGAATTTTTTTGCCTATATTTATATGCAAATAAACTTAACACTAGTTGCAGCTTCACATTTTTCAAGAAGAATCGTATTGGCAGACAACAAACAAATGTGTTTTATGAAATTATCAGAAAGGAATGACAAAAATTGATTATGTTAAGGTGCATTCTCATCGTTCAAATGCCTTGACACAT
>JAVFBW010162848.1:0-11551 GCA_034783835.1 Mopalia ciliata
TCGCCTCTTACGATCGACCGAGGAAGCCGAGGGAGTATTCTGCAGGGCCATGGCCCACCCGCTCCCTCACGGGGCCCGTATAATGACGACAAGGACATAACTTTTAATTATTTTGCTTTGTAATGCAAAATTGATTGAATATAGCCAACAATAAACACAGTGACAGTTGACCAGCTTACTCCTTTGTATCGTAAAGTGGCCGTCTAACATCGCGATTAAACCACCAATCTTAGGTGTTGTTAATATTTATAGGCCCTATAGCTTCTTCACCAAGAGTATGGAATTTGCTAAAGTGCATTCAGTCTAGTAAGATATATATTTTTACAATAACAGTCTGTAGATTTATTACCGTCTCCTTAGCCACATGAGTCAACATAGGTCTGTGGTGAAATGATGCAGTCTTTAATACGTTTTTCATATTTCTATGAATTGTTGCAATATACTAGTACTTAGTTTCTAGGCCATTGCAATTTTCTCTCACATATGGTGTATATATGCGCATTTTGTATACCTTTTATTTCAGATTTAATTGTAACTTTTATTAAACTTTCACGATAATGAGGCGATAAGCTATCCCGAATTTCTGATAACTTTCTCTCCTTGGTATAAAGGGAATTCTTTAGGTTTCTGCGTGTTTTAGTTAACAGCCTTTATTGGATGCATTCAGGCCGATGACCAATACGGTGTCAGGGTACTACTAGTCGCAAGACAGGCTTTGTCTCTGTGATAGAAAACCCGATCGAGCAACAGTGCCTCCTTCCATTCAGATTGTAAACTTCGCGTCCATCCATCTAGAAATCTCATTACAGATCACTTACCACTAGACTGAATTTTTCAATTAAGACTCGTCTTGTAAATATCTCCCATTATTAATATATAAAAGTTTGCTGATTAGTCACTTGTCATTACACCTAAATTAACATAGACATATCATCACGGAATGTAACGCTAGAATATCACAGATTGGCGATATATGATTTAAATATCACACACTAAATAGTTTAATAATTAGGGAAAAGGAAAAATTCGTTTGTCAGTCTATCAATGGATTATCAGCTAGTTCTGTAATCTCCATTTACTTTGGGGCATCGATTGCTAATAATCTCTTAATGATCGTCAGAATGCCCTTTATGTTACCAGAACGATACCACGAATATTATGGTATAGAGGGAATTGTCCAATTAAAAAAATCTAATGATTTTAAAGTTATATCATTTAGAAATTCCAAACTAGATTGAGGATCATTTCGCATGCCTTGGAGGAAGATTATTGGTAGAATATAGCAATTAAAAGGTTTAAGAGATGACTATGTGACCTGAGAAGTTTAATGGACAGGTCCCTTGTTCTGTCTATCTGATGATCATGACCCACTGTCATTGGGCTCATTGAGTCAGATTGGGAGAAGCATGTCGACAACCCATACTTACCTCCAGCCCTTTAACACTAACCATAGTGTTGTCTTTTTTTATTTAATGCGCAGTAAACATGTGTAATTTCACATTCAAATTACAAGACTTGTACTTCCGCCTCAACGGGGAAAAAACTGCTTAAAACCATGCAGTCAATTTTTTTCATTGAAAATAGGAGTTTTCTAATTCAAATATTTGTATCGAGTTTTTCTATAGCGTATAGGTCAATATATCCAAATTTGGAATTTGAAATAAAAAAGAATGAAGGTTTTAGAGTTGATGTAGCCTAGACAGAAAATAAAGTACAGGATATGGGCTGATGAGGAAAATGTCCATCACCACATTGGGTCGTATGGCTATATCACCTTTATCTGCATGCTTGAAATTCACCAGTTTGAATCATTCCACAGCATTTCGATGCTGAAGTTTATTCCAAACATAACATATATATCAAGTTTATATCAAACATAACAGCCAGTATATAGGAGACCTGACAGTATTTCAGTAACCAAAGACTGTTAAGGAAGAAATAATGCACTATTTTCTATTTAAAAAAACCCATAGCTTCTTCAACCAATATTGCAATTACATTTAATGATTAGGCATAGACATTAATAGAGGCCGTGTTGCTTGAAGATTCAATGCATTATCAATTTTATCTAACAGCATGATTATGTGAAATATTCATCTTGGATGATACATGTTTTATATTAAATCTGTATGGATTTTTACTCCATAGAAACCCCAACTACACTCTGGTCGGGATCATCCTGCCAAAACTAGAGTCTCTGATCACAGTATCTGTCAGAAAATATTATCACTAGATGTGTATCGATCCGTTGTCAAGAAAGAGAGTTGCCAAAATTACATACGTCAAACAGACGACACCATTGTATCGGGTTACTGAATTATGCAACGGGTCAGTGGACTAGATAAAGCTGTCCCAGTGGTTAAGGAGCAGATATTAAAACCGACACGGTAAGTTGGCAAGCTCTGTTCACACGCCAGGGCCGTACTATGTAAGTGAAATAGTTTAATATCTGGATTTTGTAACTGGATATGAAATCCAGACAAGGTAGACATTCGAAAATTAATATGAGATGGCTATTGGCTGGATGGATGCTCTATGGTATGTCCAGAAAACAATTAGCGGTGGTAAGACCCTTCTTCCAACGGTGATATAAACGGATATAGTATGGTCGTCCAATCAGTAGCTCCATATGAGCAAAATGAGTGTCCCTTTGGTACAAAGTAACTGATTTAAATGGAGGTAAAGAATTTGAGAGGAGAAAAATTGTAGCTACACGGGCAAAAATGCCATTCTAAAGCGGCTGAAATGCTAGATTAATTTTACTGATTTGTTACAGTAACGGAACAGCTGTATCTAAAACTCCTTTAGTCGAGGTTGTTTATTCGTTTGTTCGTTGGTGTGTAACACTGGGGTCAAAGGTAATCTATCTGAAAATACACTGCTCATCTTGCCTTATAGGCATCGAACTATTGTAGAAATGTCACTGTTTGAGGTATGTTCGTTTATAGAAGCGAATAATCAGTGATCCTAAAGTGCTGGATTTAAGCACTTTACTATTAAAATTGTACGTAAAGCACAGCTGGAAACCTGTAATTGTTAACAGTATTTTCAATTCAATGTTTTGAAAATTGTTCGAAGGAATATCCTTTGTTGACAGTTTTTACTGATATATTTAAACGGTAAAATGCAAAGCGCCCAGAGAAATATTTAAATGCACGTTTTATTTTTAATTATTCATATCGTTATATCGCTTTTAATCGCCATGGTGCAACCATTCGGAAATCAATAAAATGCTGATCACAAACAGCAGGTGCCATTGCAGAACGATCCATGCTACCAACCAAAGGTTACAAAATTACATAATTTGTTAACAGTTCTACATGCTTTTATGGTGCAGCGGATTGTTACAAACGTGGGTGGTATTTTTTCATCGTGGTGAACAAATGGGACTGAAAATGAGTAATGATTGCTTCATATCGAGCTACTATTAGAAAGTGTTATAATTAGAAGTTGTGTTATAATTCGACGACCGACGGAAGATTTGATGATTCCGATCTTCACGATACAATTGGCTGTGAATTGAGCAATTATCGTGGACAGTGATGAAGTACCACGGGTGGCCACATGACATGTAAGCGACATTTGAATCACCACGAAGGGCAGGAATACCAATACAAATGCATATTGTCTATGAACACTTTATTAGCACTAATCTTACTGATGAAGCATATTGTCACCGTTAAAATTATACAAAATGAACTGGCAAACACTCAATGGATCTGTTCAACGTGGTTGACTCTTATATCGTAATATGTATAATCAATATAGGTGGGCGATCTGTTATACCCCATTGCATAGAACATATCATATATACTTGGGATTGATCGTAGCCCATAAGTGTGTATTGTAAGAAAAATGAATGATTTTATCAACAGATGATAATAAAATAGATCCCCCAGACTGGACTTTTTAAGCCCACAGAATTAATAGTTGTCTTCATTTTGTCATGAAAGGCATTTAATAATTGTCCAAATTATATATCAGGATTAATTAGACAAGTGCAGTCTTTACGGTTTCTGCAGCAGCTCTTTTTGGAGCTCTTCCTGGACTAAGACTTCTCAAAACAGCAATAACCTAAAACTCTCTCAACTGATTTAAAATATATGGGACAGTGTTGGGTTTGTATTTCCGCACGGAATAGGATCAACTATTTAGAGCAGACATGTTCTGCCAATTCAGCTTTTGACCACAAAGACAATCCCGGTATAAGAGTCAATAAGCGGCGCAGATAAATCAGTGTCCAGCATGAAGAGTTTTGTTTAAGACGGATCACTGCCAGGTGTATATCGATCATTGATTAGGACCTGGAGATCTGCCCGACAAAATTATTGATTCGATAAGTGTATGTATATAGGTATACTCTGAAATAACCAAGGCCAACTCTCATTCCATATTTATAATTAAATCAGTATAATATACTTACATTTATATGGAGACGTATGGAGACAGATCGTTTCGTCGTCGGTTTAGTAAAATGTGCTCATGAAAACAACGAATGGGGGATAATATTTTTAATAGCACAGAACAAGTATCAGCACACGTATTTCTAATAAGAAATAACGTTTTATTCTTTATTTTTTCATTAAGAATGTCTCAGAACAATAGTTAATTGCGCATATATTTAACAGATGTGTAAAAGCTAAAAGTATCTACCTTACAGCAATCAGAAAAGACTGAAACTTAAATTGTTTCATGGGATGTTCATGTAGAGCACTTATATTGAATAAGAGTTTTACACACTGGACAGCTGTTGTCACGTAATATATTTGTTCAGTTATGGTGAGGGTTTTGAAATGAATTGATTTGTTTGGGTAAGTTGAAGGCTATCTGCTCGGAGACAATCATTTCTCTGGCATCTTGAATAAGAGACAACCCGATAAATGTGTTGGCTATCTGTTTGATTTGTATTCTTCAGTTTTTGAAGTCGTGTAGAGCCAGAATAGCTTGTGTCGTTCTGACAAATATAGTGAATCTCTAAACCCAGCTGTGTCGATTTGACATTCAGAGTGAATCGCTACACCGGCATATGACGGAATATGCTAGTTTTGTTGTATTGCACTGACAAAAAACAATTGGCCGCTCCAATTCATGTTCGCGCGAGGATGAAACCTTGAATTGTGAATAACGTAATTGGTCGATACAATCGGAAAACATTCACTGACTATATTCTGATTAAACAATTGATAATGTAAAACGAAAACAGAAAAGATAAATGGATCGAGCAAAAACGACTTGTAATATTATAGACGTCTCTAGTATAAGATGTTGTAGGCAGGGAGTAAGGATTTGGCAAAATGGGTCACCTGTGATGTCAATAAAGAGTCTGGATGATGCACAAAGAAAATATCTTAGAATCTATGAGACCTTGGGCAGTATGAGTATTGATACAATGTAACATTGTCCAAACTTTCTTCACTAGAGAGAGCGTTTAGGTAAAACAGTCATATTGAATCCTTAAACAAAGAGGTACTTCAAATATGAAGGACATTTTTCCTTTTGCCTTTAGTTATTGTCTTTTCAACCAAAAATTTATTATTGTCGAGCATAAAACAGGAGTTTCAGCTTTAAGAAAAACACATCTCCACAATAGCGTTTCAAATGAGTTAAAAACACTTGAAACTTTGGACTGTTTGTCTATTTCAATGTTTCTGTTATTCATTCTCATTGACTGGCTTGTAAGCAAACTCTGGTTTATATAATGGCGAATGACAGACTGACTGGCTGATTCAGTTGTCGGAGGGTTGATAGATCTATCAATATACATTGGTTGGTTATGTTTCTTCCTGAACTAAGCGATGCTTTTTATAGGCTTGCGTATTGTTATATTAGGGAAGCGAATAAATAAACACCATTGTGATCCGGATCTCGTTTCACAAAGCGATCTTAGCTTACGTTGAACGTAACTGCCAGGGCAACACTATGTCTTCAGCACTCGTCGTCATGGTATTTACGTTTAACGTAAGCTAAGATCGCTTTGTGAAACTGGCTCCGGGTAAGCTCGATTTTCTTTCAAGCATTCCGGTGTTTTTGTTGTTATTATAATCTTTAGTAATATAGACAAATCAGCGTTATTTAGTACAACTCATCGTGTGTGGTAAGTTATTCATAAAGACCAAACCTATGTGGCGAAATCAAAATGCAGAGAATTAACAGGATTCAGTAAGACCAACATATTTTTTTCAGAACCGAGGTACATTGTAAAAGGAGCATGACGATTGTCTTTTTCAAACAGTGTAGCTCAATTCAAAGGTAGAAAGGTCGAAAATGAAACGTAACAGCTTCAAACAGAATTTGATGGCGTTATAATTAGAATTTGACAGTTAACAGACAATTTTATGAGTGTGATAGCGTCTTTACAATATCATGGGTCAGTTGTGATGGAGTGCCTGGGTCATCTAACTGCATGTAAACTGTCTTTTGTTAACCCCACAGGAGAAATGTATCACACAATCGTGTGTACTAATGACATTTTATTTCCACAAATCATGGGTTATGGGAACTCAGCGACCAGTGTACCATGGGTTCTATTGATTGTCGCTTTAGTTGATTTATTGTTTAATTAACTGAAGCAACAGCTTGGGAAAGCTAACATCTGACAGATTCCTCTGGATGCCACACGATGACTGTCTCTATCGAGATAACTGTATCATATAACGAGTCTTCATTAAGATATTTGAGCGTCAATTTCCATTTGTGTGTGTCCTGTCCGTGGTTTCACTGTTAGCGCTGATATAAACCCTATCATAATTGAACACATCATTTGCTGAAAATTAAGTTTGAAATTAAAGCACATGTCACCAACTATGGAGGACAAATTCAAGTACCAGGGATGAAATGAGAGATTAATAAAGCTTCAAAATTGGAGTGGAAAAGATATAAAATTGAGATTGTACTGGATGTTGACTCTATTTTAGAGTGAGTTCCAAAGGACATGCGACACGGAGATGCCCACGTTTGATCAATATCCAGCATTTCGGCTGAAAATATATTACCATGTGTTATTCTGTTTTTTTGGTATGTGGATTAAGCAAAGCAACCGTTGATTCCAGTAGTGGGAGTTATAGATGAGCCGTATGCAGTCCTGTAGATTGAACAGTGTTCAATGAATGGGACAGACTTCCGTTAACAGCAAATTGAATTATCATTGACCAGTTCTGTTGACTAAGATAGGAACAGTCATTGAATGAATCTATAGAAAAGGAAAACCTGATCAGTACTATATAAACGCAATCCACTTTCTAGAGCAGTTGCAGTTTTATACAATGAGACAATTTGGTTACAGCTTTAAAATGTTATGAACAAGATGTGACCAGAAAAATTTCTTTTCCGTTAAACGAAGAGTTGTACATAATAAGAAAAGCAAACAAAGGGGCGCTGAACAGGGTACAGTTCTAATAACTTGAATCGGCACAATTTAGTGCCACTTAACACATCTGTCAAAGTAAATCAGTTTGGAACTAAACCATATCAACGTATTATAACTTGACCAACAGTGTAGAGGGAAATACGATTATTATGACTGGCAGATGCATCAAAAGGCGTGTAAAGTGCCCCCCCCATTCTCCCTCCCCGCGATTTTTTTTTTTTTAATGTCAGTGATCAACTATACTTTCCCAAAAAAGAAACGAAACATTAAATTTTTGTATCCAAATAAGAATTTTCAACATCATTTTAAATACAGAAATACGTATCACTTTACATTGAAATTAAGCACACGCTTGGTCAATACCCTGTTGCAGTCCAGATTTTGCGGCGCTGGATATCGAATGCGCACGCGTCTATCCAAACATCCCACAAATGTTCTATTGGGTCCAAATCTGGTGATTTGGACGCCAGGGCAACACTGTTACATTCCGGTTATTTAGACACTGAACATAGCTTGACCGAGCGGTGTCGTGCTACGTGTCTTTTATACCCATTAAATTTGCTTAATTATTCGGCATGAAGTGCGCGTGCAACTGCTCTAAGTTTTCCCTACGCCTTCGTGCAGCGTTACACAAAGACTGACCCAAAAGTCACGCGTGATCAACCGCCACTATCAGGTGCTTAAATTCAATTATCGGACATTTACATTATAACGTGATCATGTTATCATGTTTCAATCACGCGAAGTTTTGGAAGAATTCATGTTAAAAATTTTGTTTGTGATGTTGCGTTCCTTTTTTCGGAGAGTCTGGATTATCAATACAATCTGTAAAGAATAAATTTAAAAGTGAAAAACGAACATCATCACAACAGTAGAGCGGTGTGTTATGTGCAACTGTAGCCTTCACGCACAAATTACAACTACCGTATAAGGCATGTACGGCTTTCTTGGCAATTTTTTTAACTTATCATGTATACCAGAGATGAACAGCAATTCAGGTTTCTCGTGTAACGGGGTGGATAAGTGAACCAGTGATACTGGTTCAAATTGGAACTTTGGATAAATGGTTGTGGGCCAGACGGATTGTGGTTCAGAGTAATACTCGAATTAAGATGAACCAAGCACTAAGTGGCGTCCCCCTCTTCATAAGCGATCCATAAGGATACCTAAAACTGCCGATTTTACACAACAAATGAAATGCCGACTTTGGTGACTGTTGACTCTATTTGTGGAGAGTTGTAAAGAGACAGTCTACGAGCGACACAGATACGACCATGACCAATTTACATGCCGCATTCCCGCGTGCAAATTAGTGTGTAGTAATTCTGAAGAGATTTTGGGATGTATTTAAAGGAAGAAAGCTCTGATTACCGTGCGGTGTGCTATAGACGAGTTATCTGTACACTGCAGTAATCAATCAGTTGTATAAATTTATGTTGACAGATAATGACATTATCATTGAGCAGTTTTATTAAGAGAGCAGGGAACAATATTGCGCCAGGGGATGAATATATATATAATAAGGACAAACATAACAGAACTGAAACGATACTTATAATATAATTCTATTTAACGTGGAGCTAAACTAAATACCGTGCCAGTAAACAAATGTATATAGAAGGAAAAATATATCAGAAATGAAACTCTCAATCAAGTTTCCATTAAATGTGGGGGTTTAATGGATAACAGGTAACCTATAAACGACTGTCTATAGAAACTATGAGATAATTTGCAAACCTATTAACGTTACTCTGTAGAATCTATACATTGGTTTCACGGGATAATGCCGGGACAATATAGTGCCAATGAACGAATCCATAGATGAAAACCCGTTCGGACCAAAAACAAATCAATCCGCTGTCTATAAATCACCAACGGTGCCGAGCGGGATAGAAACAATACGCTGATAGCAGATACACCTGTCGACCTCAGAAACAAAACTGAGCCGAAGTACTTTTCGCCCATTAGGGACTGTTAAATCCTACTGCATCAGTAAAATATCAAAACAATATAAACTTTTTTAGCAAGTAGAATTTCGTGAACAATGTTAGAAAACTTTTTGGATGGTCCTAGAATATTTGCTTCCCGTGTGCTTCTCAACAGATTATTTGTTATTTAAAGTTCAAACCTATATGAAGAATAACAATAGCTATG
This sequence comes from Mopalia ciliata, assembly GCA_034783835.1. Classification (NCBI taxonomy): domain Eukaryota; kingdom Metazoa; phylum Mollusca; class Polyplacophora; order Chitonida; family Mopaliidae; genus Mopalia; species Mopalia ciliata. The sequence continues at coordinate 9,521 of JAVFBW010162848.1, forward strand.
TTTGGGATAAACAACGAAACTTGCTACAGATCACTGTGATATCTCTGAATTGCGTGAATGAAACTGCTGTTGTTTTATGTGAGCATTACCACTGGATTTTATATGGCTGTTCTTTTGTTGTATTCTAATAGTACCTGCGTGTCTTGTTTCCGAAACAGTATGAATAAGTTTATCACAATCAATATATCAATGCTTTTATTGTTTATTTGTGTAGAGATGAATTGTATTATTTTAAAATAAGTAGAACGTTCAACATTTCCTAAAGCTCAAGAGCTTGTTTTAATTATTTGTTTCTTTGTTGTTGTTGTGCTATACCATAGCTTAAAACCGCTATTAAACTGCATACGTGCAGTAGGCAGAGACGTTATACACGTGAACGGAGGAGGAAATTAAAGATTAACTAAAAACACAAAAGCGGTAATTTTTTTTAAAGCATCGTCAGAGGTAGGGAGAACCACACATTAGCAAGCCATCCGCACTGGTAATAAACTATTCTTTGAAAGGTTGCAAAATGCCGTTCAGAACAAAATCAAACAACAACATCTGAATCGTTATAAGGCGCATTAGACCACACCTTGTAATTACTATACGATCTTCAACGGCTCTGTGTACACGACGTATTATACCTACGTTAAAATTAATCTTTATCGTTCTCGGTTCATCATGAAGCCATACCTGGCGACATCTTACAGGCAAATAGGGACCCCATGCTGTGTTGAATGAAATCGCGCTTTTAATGAAATCACGTGTTTAATGAAATCGCGTATGTAAAATAACAAACCAGGCCAATTAACCCGTTTTAAAGCATTGGGATTTGTTTTGTAGAGAAAATAATTTTGCTTGCTTCCACAGGGACTCGAACTCCCAGCACAGTGCTGCATGGCTGGACCTCTCAAAGGACATGGTGTAACAATACAAACAAATAGTGAACATTCATGACTTTATTGTGCAATTTACATTGTACAACGAGCCAAGCAAATTCTTCAAAAGTTTGAGCTCATCTTTTGGGTCATCTTCAGAGAAGATTACCACCCTGGATAAGCTAGACTATATCTAGCACCGGAATTTACGTACATCAAAAATGAAACTGAATAATAAAAGAGAATAATCTGTGGATTCACATTTGCAATGTGCCTTCAATGAAACTGGAAAGTCTCTAAAACTTATGCTCACACATGGGTCATTCCATATTAATACGGCCCACAGCGTTTGTGCAATGGTTTCCTTGTGTACATTTACAAGTCACCAATTATTATCGAGGAGAGCAGAAGTTTTAATATTTCAGCTATTGTCTGGTCATTTTTCAATTAATTTTTACCGTAAACGTTTTAATCTACACGATTCCGGCCTTTACGATAACTGTTTAGTTGTGGACTCTATTGTTTGTCAACCTGTCCAGTAACTGAAGAAATGCGTTTTATTCTGATTACATTGTACTTGTTTGACCGAACCTCATGCAGTCGACCCCAACCTCCGGTGTCTTTTTGCGTTCTATCACTTCTATGTCATAATTTAAGCAGAAATCCATTTCACAGACGTGTTCTAGTAATAATATCAGTCAAAATTAAATTTATTAGTACATTTCATATTCAATCATCAATCAATGTGAGACAAATCCGCTTAGTTATGGGCAAATCATTCTAATGCATAGAGTCACCAAACTTTTAAAATATGTATATATGTATGTATGTATGTATGTTTGTACGTATGTATGTAAAAGACCCCGAGATGAAAACAGTTTAACTAAACGATGGCATCGTTAATACCCTTTAAACAGGATTTACTTTTATATAAACTAAGTCAAAAAAGAAACTTCACTCTCGTTTGGATGTCGATAAGTTAAACATACAAGAAAAGTGGTTTTAAATAATAATTAAATGGCATTTTCACCCATTAAAGACAGTGTACCACAAAAATCATGTTCATAATGTAACCAGTTCCACTGGAAATGCTCCGGAAATGTAAGAGAGTAAAAATGGTAAGTTACAACTTGATGAAAGCATGTCAATAGCGCGTATGCCCTCCATGAGC
>JAVFBW010162859.1:0-11551 GCA_034783835.1 Mopalia ciliata
GGGTAACGTTAAGCAGATTTGTTTGTGATGTCCTGTATTTCTGTCCGTCGTCATATAAGTGAAATACCCTTGAGTACCACGTTAAACACCAATCAAACAAACAAACAAACTCTCCCCCTCCCCGATGTAAGTAAAGGTATCATCAGCGTAACGACCTGTAAGTTTCGTGTCTGGGACAATCAACAATGTGTTTTTAAGGTATCGTATTTTTTTTTTAATTTCCGACAATAAGCTGGCATCTGTGTTCTTTTCCTTTTTCAGACGCATGCAGCTACAATGGACAAGTGTATCCACATGGAGATAGTTTCCCCGCTTCTGATGGCTGTAACACGTGTACATGTAACTTCGGATCTGTGGGATGTACAGAAATAGCCTGCCGTAAGTTACAAAATCAAAAAAACTGAATATGCCCATATATTTGTATATATATATATAAAGGGAAAAGGCTCATCAATCAATCACATGCAAACAGTTGTTTTCCCTTGTTGTCGGCACCCTTTCAGACATTGATAAGATTACTATTAGTACACATATCCTTCACCCTTTGGCCCACGGCTTTATAACAAGCTTTTTATTGGTTATATTTTTAATCTTTTAATTTTAATCATATATATCCATTTGTCCGTTGCTATACAGAAAAGAGAAAAGGCGATATGAATATCAATAGACATTGGACTTTACACGTGAAAGTGAAGGATAAAGTATGGTTAATGGATTCATTGGTGTTTTACGTCGGGCTTAAGGGTATTTCACTTATATCATGGCGGTGTATTCCAACAATAATTTACACAAGCTTAACAAAGATGTGAAGCGTTTCCATAAAGTTGTAATGTTAATTTTACTACAGTGCTGAGCAAAGACAGGATTGCTGCTCTTTAAATCAACTGTCCTTAGCCAGCGGGCGAATGACCATGAACATAAAATAACTTTTTCCCAGTAGAAATTAAACAGTTAATCCATGGGCCGTTGCTTACGATTTCTGTTAACTAAATTTAGACTCGATCAATTTAAAGAATGCACCAGTTTTACGTCGTGCTTATGGGTATTTAACATTCATACATCGGGACTTCTCATTTCAAGGACAAAAATGAATGGTCCCGTGTGATTGTAACTACAACGGACATGTGTATCAGGTTGGAGATAGTTTCCCCGCTATTGATGGCTGTAACACATGTACATGTATGGCCGGGGGAGCTGTACCGTGCACCAAAATTGGCTGCAGTAAGTTACTAATACAAAAAATATTAATAGTTTAGAACAAAAAGATATTCGATCAAACTTATTTTCGAGGTGCTGAAAGTTCTAATCATGGAATGTTACAGAAATTGTGATCGATTTGTTTTCCTACAGAATGTTTTAGATGATATCCCTAGGTAAACACAGGAGGTGTATCTGTAACACGATTGTCACAATCTCCGCTAAATCGGATAATTTTGAATAATCTTCTGGTTAATGTGGAAAATAACCACAGAAATGTTTCTTTGTTTGATTGGTGTTTAACGTCGTACTCAAGGGTATTTCACTTATATGACGACAGATTGTTCACTTCACACTATACACAGCCATATTACGGTGGAAAACCGGGAGGAAACCTCTTAAAAACCACCCCCACGATTGCCGGAGCCACACTATGTGTCTCGCTCATATACCCGATGGTCGAAAGGCGTACTCAATCCAGTGACCACTAAGTCACGGCCGCGGGCCCACAGGAATGTTATATACAGGAATTTGCAGATTATATGGCGGTTATAAAGTCCTACTGTCAGAGTAACTCCCCTATCGGCAAGAACCAAGCAATGTATTACCGAGTCTTTATATATCTTCCTTATGAGCAAACATAACTTCAGGTAGATTTATGGCTGTAATTTCATTCAAATTGTCTGGAAGATTTGGAATAATTCAGATTTGTTGAACTTTTCATTAGTCTTATAAGACGAATCTTACCATTGGGATATACAATGGCTTTGACATACTCTATAGGAATAATGGACAGAAACTAAATTTATGAATATAATTTCATAGAGTATCGTAACATTACTGTATATACATTCAAATGTTCCATTTATAATTATGATTTCACTGATAAGTACATTTATTACTATGTTAGTATTCATAACATTTAGTAAAGATAGGTTAATTTCAATACAACATATATGTAAAGAAACTAAGTTGACACATTCATAAATCGGGACAATTTTTAACAGCAAAGTTAATGGCACCGTACAGGATATGTCCGTCACATTTGTCAAGGCCAGAATCGGTCCAGTAAACGAAAATTGTCGTGTGATGTTAGACACGGCCTAACTGATTTTTATTGATAAACAGAAAAATATTGAATATATCAGGCATCACACGTTATTGCAACGACATAAAACAGTTGTTGCAATGTTCAAGAAAATGCCGAGCCGCCCGACATCTAAAAAACAAAGAGGAGTGCCCTCCCTCCATCCCCTCCCCCTCTCACCTCGACACACACACACACACCAAAAGGAACAAAACGTGTATGTGTGTTTAAAGATATGGTTAGCATAACGATTTGTAATTTTAGTGGCTGGGGCAGAATCAATGTTTTGTAAGACATTTTTTCTTTAATAAACTGATATTTGTTTTCTATTTCAGTAACGTGCAGCTACGATGGACAAGTGTATCAGAATGGAGACAGTTTCCCCGCTACTGATGGCTGTAACACGTGTACATGTAACTTTGGATATGTGGGATGTACAGAAATAGCCTGCTGTGAGTCAAAATAATTCAATATGCCAGAAAAGCTTTGTTTATTATGAAATGGACAATAAGAGAAAAGACTGGCGAATCAATCAGATGTCAGCAGTTGTTTTCTCTTGTAATCTGAGCTCTTTGGTCAGAACACGATTATTATTGGTACACATATCCTGCACCCTTTCACAAATGGCTTTATTATAAGCTTTCTTATTGGCTATATTTTTAGTTTTGTTATTTTAAATATATGTATCCATATACCCGTTTCTATAAAGTTTAATCTTAGAAAAGAGAAAAAGGCAATAGTAGTGACTCGAGTTTGGACATGAAAGTGAAGGACAAAGCATGGTCAATCGATTGATTGGTGTTTTACGCCATGCTTAAGGGTAATTCCTTATATCATGGCGGTGTATTTCAACAATAATTGACACAAGCTTAACAAAGATGTTAAGCGTTTCCACAATGTTAATTTTCATTCACTGCTAAGCAAAGATATCATTGGTACTCTTCAAACAAATTTCCCTTAGCGAGAGGGCTCATGGTCAATGGAAGCGGACATAAAAAACCCTATTTTTTCGATTAGAAATCAACTATTATTCAATATTCGCATTCAACTGGGCTTTGTCGTTAAGCATGTGGGAGCCGTTGTCTACGATTTGAGTTTGATCGAACTTAACGAATGTACCAGTCGAACGAAAACGTCCAGTCAAAATACGCCTAATATATTTCGAAACTTTTTTTACACAAAGAATAAACTTCAGTAATTAGTAATTTGCATCTATTATATAGGTGTATTTGTAATAAATTCGAGTTCGAGACTGTTATCCTCCCCTCTTTGGAAGTCAGTCTGGCTGGACTTTAGCCAATATTGGATAAGAATATTGTTCATGTACACTAGTGTTATAGGTACATGCATATATTTTCTGTACATCCTACATTATCAACATCATTTTATACACCTATTAATGGTCATTACCTTCTCTCGAGATGTATGTAGGTCACGCATAACACAACTCGAGATTCAGGTTTATTAAGAAACTTGTCTCTGGGAGTTATCTGGAACATAGATTATTCTTCGATTTTAATTAATCTACAGCCCTGTGCCAGAGTGATTGCTTTTAAAAATATATATTCTCTGTACAACTAAAACATAATGGACGTAAATTGCTGAAAAAAATATAGTGTGTAGACCTGTAAACAGATGGTTTAAGTCAGAGAAAGGACTTGCAATTGTTATATATTGGATGATACAGCGCCGAATTATGGGAACGTTCTGCTATTTCTGAAGGCCAGAAAGCTTCATGTAGCATAGCTAGCCTCGTACGCAACCACACTAATATCATCCAATCAATCTATTTATCATATAAAATTAAAAGGCATTCCGACAGTCTATAAATTATGCTAGGCTACATAATAAATCTGTGAATACATTTATATAACGTTAATCTTTCTTTGGATAATACATTCAACTGCTAGACAAAAATTAGAATTACATACAACATCTATCAGCCATTAATGCATAGAACCATAATAAATATATAAAGGTTTTTTTTTCAGTTGAGTGTCCGCTATATAAATGCACAGAATGTCCCAGCGGCTATGTGATCGACAAAAATGGCTGTAAGACATGCGAGTGTAAGGAGACGTGTGGAAAGGTAAGTTGTTATAGGTTAATGGGAACATCAGTCTTGTTTATCCGGACAACCTTTATTAACTCTATAAATTGTGTCCAATTTGATTAAACTTAATCTGTCCGTAAAAATCAGTCTAATTTATGTATATTTATGCCCGCATCTATATGAAAGATCAACAATTTTCCAACAGAGCATTTGTCTAGTACACTCCTCCTTAGCCCTAAATGACGTCTTACCTTCCCCATTTTCTTTTGGCCATGTTATATGTCTGGTATCAACGTCATAACGCGATGCCTCAACATACTGGAAGGAACCTAGTGCAGTCCCTTCGAAAAATCATTCTAGGCAGCCCCCGGCCTCAAAATGGGGTTCATATGTGCCTAGTTGCATATAGTATCGGTAACTGTCATTTAATATTAATATCAACTGTCGAACATTATCAGAACATTTCCCATTTTGTGGTTGTGTAAGTACTAATTTGTGTTGGATTTACATCGTACGACGTTATACACCAATCAGTCAACCAAATAAAAACTATATAATGTTACTGGTGGTACTATTTGATAAATAGATTATCTGTTAGGTTGATTGAGTGATTGATTGATGTTTTACGCCGTGCTTAAGTTTATTTCACTTATATGACGGCGGTGTATTCCAACAATAATTGACACTAGCACATCCAAGGTGCGAAGCGTTACATATTGTTGCAAAGTTAATTGTCCTCCAATGCTAAATAAGGACGGTATTGCTACTTTTCAAACATACTGGGGGGCCGCGGTCGTGGCTCAGAAGTAGCGAGTGAGCTTCCTGAACTGACCATGGTTCGATTTACCGTTCACGGGTTCGAGTCCGCCTTTCGACCGTCAGGTATATAAACAAGTCACATGTTATGGCTCCGGCAATCGCGGGGGTGGTTTTTACGATCTTTCCTACCGTTTTTCCACCGTAATAAAGGTTGTGTACAGTGTGGAGTGGACAATCCGTCGTCATATAAGTAGAATACACTTGAGTACGATGTTAAACACCAATCAAACAAACTGACCTTAGTCAGAGGACTAACTGTTAGGACAGGGTGGGCAAGTTAACAGTAAATCCAGAATACTCGATATATGTTATGATAGGTTTATCTCCAATTTTTTTTTATTAACAAGTAGCAAAACAGTATTATTATGCCTTTATGTATATATTCATCACCATTTCTAATCCATTTTATTGTGATTTGTTCCAGAGACAATGCACAAGCGAGGAATTTTGTAGCAATGGAGATTGTAAGTTGATAATTAAGATGATTTCGTCAAGATTTTCAAAGGCCGTAGCTCAGTGGCTAGCTTGCTCACCTAGTAGATTCCTGAAAATAATAAGGCCGTCATTGAGTAATCTTAATATATCATATAGGTGTGTAATGAAAAGCATAAGTGAAGCAAAGTAGAAATTTGAGTGCAGCTTTCTCGTGTTGAACGGAAGGATGGCACTCTATTTCACCAAATTCTACAAAACAATACAGCCGTCATAGAGTAATCTTATAATATCACAATTGTGTTGTGAAAAAGGTACGTGAAGCAAACGCAAAACCCAAATTTGAAACTTTTAATGTAGCTATCTCGTGTGTAATCGATGGATGGCACTCTTATTCATCACAGTTTACAAACAATGACGCTCGCATGAATGTGTGGTGAACAGAGTAACTTTAAATGTTATTTTCGATTAAGGTCTAAATTGAATTATAGCTTCATTCTCTTGATACAGCAATACGGTTGCCATTGTATATTATAGACTGTTATATGTCTTTTGAGCACGATACATTCAAAAGGAGTTCACAAAATAATTGGAATTCCATTTGAGACTCATTTGATTAAGGGGAATTTTACCTCAATTTTAAGATGAATGCAATTGCAATTAATGAGACATCATTGAACGAAAAATAAAACATTGCAAAACGAACTTCAACTATTGTCTAAATAATAGTTGATGCACAATTACACCATCCAACATAGCCAGATGACGTTTTGTGAATCAAATCAATTATAAAATGGTCGGTCACATGTTTATGTTAAAAAAATATTGATTAAAAACTCACTAAGTTGAATCTAAATTCGACCAAGGTGAGGTGATGCACTATTTGACCAAAACAGCCAATAGCGTTTATGCTTTAAAGGGTCAGTTTTGTCCACTTCCAAATAGAGTGCATTCTTATTTTCGGATTAAATTTGGCAAAAATTAGGATTAACTACTGTTGAAATGGAGACAAAATAAATTGTTCTCAAAACGAAACAGAAGAGGCGATTTGGGTCATGGGTAATAGTTTAATTTGCATAGTCAAGCAACCGAAATATATAAATGAAACTGGTCGAAACAACAGAAGCAATCTATTATAAAGAAAATATTTAGAAAATGGATCTTTTCGGTTGGATTGGTCCATAAAATCATGTCGGATATGAAGGAAACTATTTCTTTTTAATCCTGTAAACGTATACTTATTTATTTTGGTTTAATGCTATTACAAGAACGGCCAATACATTGACCAAACCCGCTTCTTAGACCTATATACAATGTGGAATGGCTTATAGTAGTTTCCTGGCTTAAAATAAACCATTCTAAGTCAGTTCATTGATAATAACATACTTGTATACATATCAATGTCAGAACGTATTTATTTGGATGTGAAAGTCTGTACCGATGAACACCGTAAGTCGATGGATTGCTAAGCCATAAAAGGCGTTGTTAATTTCCTTGGCTTAAACCCTATTCCTGGATATGTAGAATGCTCACTAGCAGACGCCCAAGACATTGGATGACTTATTCTACATTTGGATTATTCTAGCTGGAAACGGTCCTTCGCTTTCCAGTTTCAGTTGATATGGTCCATATTAATTTAAAAAGATAAAGACTTCCACACAGCTTACAGGTTAAAACAAATTGAGGTATCGGTGCATACAGAGCCATTATCGGCCGTGGAATAATCTCGACCATCGGCTATTTTCGCCAAAAGGCTATTAATCCCTAACGCCAGATCAAGTATAAACAGCAGATTAAAGATAGATATTCAACTTGCCTGATCTCATCAAATAGTGAACTAAATTAAGTAGCACTTCCAGCTATTGGGCTTTTCTTACATGGTCAACTGGTGATGAACGCCCTTCTGCTGTTAACGTAAACATAAGACAAATGAAAACCGCTACATCAACGCAAACTGCTACACTAACGCAAACTGTTACCAAAAAGCAAAATAATAAATCAGACGAAATCTAAAAAACACGATCCAGCCCAGAGCCTCGCCCTTCCAAGGAAAGAAGCGACGCTGTTTAAACATTTCCGTTTGAACAGACAATACATGTAATAAACATCAAGAGAGTTGAGTCCCTCTCTTCAAAACCACCAACAAGCAAGTTCCATAGGTCAGAACCGGTCGCTCTAGCAAACCGCTGTGATACATTGGAAGGGATGGGGGTAGACATCAGGCCTCCTCCCTCTACAGCTCACCCACCTCCACCTTCTCGAGGGCGGATCTAAGGAAAACACCCTCGGTTAAAAGCCAACAGAACACATGGTGCTGGTGGCTCGCCAAAACGAAAAACTAGACATTGACGTTTATGAAAATTTATAATAACTATGTCTGACATAATTTTGAACACGATATTTACAAATTTAATATATTGAACTTTTTATCAAAAAACTAAACAAAAAACAAAAAAAAAACACCCCCAAAAATGTTGACACTAATGTATGTCCATTTTGGTTGATTTGTTTCTATTTTTGATGTTTACTGCCAAGTATGCAGTCTGTTTGAAATTTATCTTTAAATAACTTTGGATAAAAAAGTTTGAGAATGTTCACGCCACAGCGTAGCTGAAATACAGATGAATGAATTGTGAAAGACCCATCAATCTATCGAGCAGCTGGACCCAGGCATAAAACATTGTTGCTGGGGATCCCAATATTTGAAAGGACAGTTTTAACTGTAATATTTGCAATGTTTTAGATAAAAAATAAAACAGTTGATATGTTGTATGTGTCCTTTTCGGTTCAGTTCGGTTTATTTTTCTTTGTGATGTTGAGTGACAGAAGTGCTATACGTTGCAATTATCTTAGTAATTAAACAAAATAAAATAAAAAATGGACAGTGTGTTCTCGCCACACTGTAGCTGAAATACTGCTGAATGTGGTGTAACTCAGTAATCAATCAATCGATTTAAAAGCGTCTGTCGTTTAGTCCACACCAAGTTTGCAAGACAATGTCAGCCAACAGAATATACTATTATTTAAAACCGCGTCATTTAAGAAAATCACTTCGAGTAATACGTTTATTATATTGTTTATTTTTCAGGCTGCTCAAAGAGGGTCCTTACCTTATTCTGTCCAAACCCTTGTACATCAAAAAACTGTCCCAAGAACAAGAAATGCGAGTACGTATAATAACTTTAACGTCTGAACACTTTTTAAAAATAAATGTACCTGTATACCCCTTACATGAGAACCGAGAGATGTTACGAGCAATGATCAACTCAACAAAAACAAAGTACCTTACTGGTAACCCTGTTAAGTGACAATTCATCATATGACAATTATATTTTATTGAATGGACTTAAAAGCCGTTCTAAAGTTTATTTCAAGGATGTAGATGCTGTGTAAACCACCAGTTAGCACTATTCAAACATTAGCATTCAAAATGATCATCCAGTGTCAATGCAACGTAGACTGACTTGATAACATACTGACCTTAGCCAGATGTCTATAATTGTGAAGGCACGACTGGGAGATGAATTATATAACCTGTAATATCGTGTTGAACAATTAGCTCCAAATGATATATTTCCTCGATTCATAGACATCCTTGACAATGTATCAATTACTTTCAGGGGTACTGTTGCTTTGATATTCAACCAGAGCCAATATATCAAATATCTTATTTCTATTTGAGTAAAACATGACCAGGTGGCCAGTGTTTTTCTTCATTTAAAGACAAAAGGGATATTTATTGTAGTACACAGGCTCGAGTTTGACAATCCTTTCTTTTTTTGTTGACATTATGCTATTTTTATTGAATATCGAATGATTGGAGGGTAAAAATATTTCTGCAAATGTATATAAAATATTATGCATTGCTGTGCTCCGAGCATTCCAGCTACGGTTTGGTGTTGCCTGCTATTGTAGATAATGTAGCTACATCTATGACGTCACAATCACGATGGCGTTAATATGTGATGTCATCTCTTTATGACGTACTATAGTAGAACAAGTGAATTGGGACATATGATGCAACTGGAATTATCATGGTGTAATTAAACAACAAAATATATATGTTTGTGCATTTCATAACTGTTTCATATCCAAATCGGTAACCGTTGCTTTTTGTTTTCCAGAGTGTACTGCAACTGCTCTGCCAGATGTGTGGCCGCCTAAAAAAAGTTTTTTACAGAGGAACTGCTCTTCCCGGTGTGTGCCTGCTTAAAGCCAGACTTGCGCACACTAATTGTCGAAACCTTTGCTAATTTGTTTTTATTCCGTGTTTTACTTCTTCAGATTAACTGTCCTCTTGCACTTATTAGCTTATTAGTGCTAGCCAATTTAGGGTTAGTCAACAGTCATTGGTGGCAGTTATTTGACAAAACAAATTTGTTCATAACATGCATATTCATGTATAATAAACAATATATTCAGTTAAGCTAGATAATGGTATTAAAAATCATTTAATGCAAAGCCGAAACGCTAAAAAAATACCGACACTTTTTTAAAATGTTGTTGAATTCACTTTCGTTTAAAAACAGTTGTTGTCGTTACATGTTTTCTTGATTGAAAGGATATCTCCATTCCAGAAATCAGTGTTGTCTTTAAACAACGGTGTGAAGCATCTTTTGATTAATGTGGACTAGCTTTAACTCTGACGACTACATTACATTTGTTCTAGCCGCCTCTTTTCTTGATTCAAACAGTTTAAATGTTGTTACACTCTCTCGATAAACTTTTAGAGCATCATTTTTATTCTGGTAATGTTTGTTTCAAAAGTACAATGGGATATATTATTTTATACTTATACTTTTGAGCTCGCCTGTGCGAAGTAAGGTGAGCTTATGTCTTCCACAGTTAAATATATGCGTGAATTTCTTTGGAATTTAAAACACAGCTTGCCTGAAAGGGAAAGAATATATCTTTAAAATTATATGGAATTCTGTGCATATTAATTCTGCAAATTAGGTGATATTATTTTAGAGAAACTGGTGTACCATTTGAGTTAAGATCTTGCTGGACCCCTTGGTCGATTTTCAGGACACCTGTTGTATTTAGTCTTTTATGCAGAAGAGTATCAATATGAACCATGAATATGTATATATTGTTGGAAAGCTTGAATACTTAGGAGTACTGATTTGATAATTTTGTGAAAATCAAATTATTATTTCTAAAACAATATTGAAAAATGAGCAAATTTCAACAGAATAAATAGTCTGCATTTTTCAAGGTTTATTTTTTGTAGTGCAATAACGATAAGACTCAATAGATTAGTTGACCTAGTAGAATAGTAAAAAGAGCCTAATTTAAAAAAAAAGATGGATTAAATCGGTCATAGGGAATTTTTTTGTCTATCCCACTTTGGCAAGTCTTGTGCAAAAAATGTCAAATACAATACTCAAAACATTAACAAAATTAATGACGAACTTCTTAAAAATGAAGCACTGTTGACTAGATCACATTGTGATCTTTAAAATGGTACAAATTAGAATTCTCCAACAAGAATAGTTTTCTAGAAATACAAAATGGAAAATGTATGGGTTGCTAAAAACTGAAGTGCCAGGAAAAGGCCAATAACGGTTTTGCCACTTGGATATGATCAAGGGAAAATTAAATTATAAGCTCAAATTTAAACTGTTTGTAATAAGAAATTCGAATTAAATTTGGTTCATTTTGAGCCCAAGGGGTACGGCAAGTCCGTAAGCAATGTATATCCAAATTAGATAGCCCGATTTTCCTAATATTTGGGGTATATATCCCACAACATCGGAGAAGAAGGATATTCTCTGTTCACCTCATAACACGCATATTAATTACTCTAAGGAGCTTTTGGAGTAAATTTGCGTTAAAAACCAGAATTATACAATACATTTTAGGGTAAATATCACATAAAATGGGGGGTGGGGGGGGGGGGGGGGGTGTGTATATTATTATTTAAGCTCATTACACGCATATAATTTAATTTTGAAAACTTT
>JAVFBW010162870.1:0-11551 GCA_034783835.1 Mopalia ciliata
CTTAAGTACGGCATAAAACGCCAATCAACCAAATCCTTGAGATGTTAACTTGTCGTAACAGTGGGGATCACTTACAAACTTGTTACATAAAATATTAAAACCCTTTTTGATATTTATGCCTTCTGAGAGTATATTTGAAGTATATTTTTGCTGTCAGCTATTGAGAAATATTAATTTTTCAACAGAGCGTTTGTATGTATAAACACATCACATTATTGTTGTTTTGTTTTGTTAACTCTTTGGAAGTACACCTCTGTGAGTGAAATACCCTTAAGCATGGCTTTATCCACCAATCAATGATCATAATTAAACTTAATATGTTTCAAACTTTTAAAGCAGAGGAAAGGTAATGGATACATCTGAAAGCAATTTTATTTGATAAAACTGTCCTGTGCATTCCTGTGCCAGTGTGATTAAATTTTAGATATATATTAACTGATATATTAAATGATATCAAATGGCCTCATTGGTCTATAGGGATGGATTATCACTGGTTCTATGAGATGGCTACAATACACTAATAGACCTCACTGAAGTACTTATCATGTCCAATGTATTATTAATGATGGGTCAGTACATTAGTACATAATGAAAGCAGCTCATTCATGTGGAAACTTATAATAACTTGATATTAACTGTTATGTAATACTGTCATTAACCCTGGCTGCAATCAGTAGATAGCCTCTCCCTTCGGTTTTAACACAATGGTACTTCAGACATTCTAGTTATTTGTCAACTGGCATTTCATTACATATGACATTTTTGTGGTTGCCAAATTCGGGAACCATCATGCATGCTTCACTCCAGTCTACAAATAAATCGGTTTCCTGTTGGCCGTTGCCACATTCTGTGAAACTCTAACTTGATTACACTGTCACAGTGAAGGGAAATCGACATAGACACTGGTGACTTCAGTTACGATGTGCCGCCAGGAAATTTACAGACTCTTAGCAAAATAGTTCTTTTTTTTTGTGGTATTAAGTGTTTGTGCCTAGAAGAGAGTGTGTGGGTTTAGTGAAGGAGCGTGTGTTGGATGACTGCCATACTAAAATGTCTGGAAGGAAATGGTGTGGAGATTATAGTCCAGTTCCCTGTCTGACTGCGTCATACTAAAAACTAGAGAAAAAAAATTCTCAATAACATTCATAGTAGGTTCTTGTTAGATTCTGTGGAAAAGACAGTTCTTATGAAATTAAATCTTTTATTTGTTTTAAGAAGCTGTACATTTTTGGCATAGACAGTAATTTGGAAAACCCACAATACAAATAAACAATCTCTGTCACAACCAAAATGTTATGTATATTTTTTGTCTTTCTAAATCCCCTCATGAGTGTATGGTAGAAGAATTGATTTGTGTCTTTGATTTTCCAGAGAGGCACATGGCATGTGTCATTATAAGGAAGTTTCCCCTTCACGAGTGATATTAACTTAAGTATTGGGTGGTGTAAAGCATACACTGTGAAGGAGCTAGCTTTATAGGCTACATATGTGCAGTAACTTTACTTTAACACTGGTTTCTCATGAGTGATATTAACTTAAGTACGGGGTGGCACAAAGCATACAACACAGTGTAAAGCTGCTATCTCAGGCTCAATTGGCACAGTAACTAACTTGCTGGTTAATTATGAGTGAAATAAACTTAAGAATGGGCTTGCACAAAGCATACAACAGTCTACAGAGTGTAAAGCTACTATCTCAGATGCCATGCGTACAATAATTGCCCTACTGGTTTCTTATGATCGATACAACAGCCTGGTTAATAACTGATCAATGATGGAGTGGTTTGATGAGTGATATGTCTGTCAGAGTGCTGAATTGTTTATTATCTCTTTTGGTCAATTTCTGCGCTATCGTCCGAATGACCTTGACTGCTCTGTGACCTCTTTGATGCAGCTCAGTTGACAGTCTCCTGGATCAATCTATTTTCTTCATCGCAACAATGATTCCAAGGTTAGATGAGGTCTGATGTAAATGGAGTGGAAACCCTCTGTTCCACACTACTTTAGCAAGATGACTTCTAGAAAGCTGCAGACATTAGAGAGATAAGCATCTATAGTACTACCAATTGGCTGCTATCGAACCAGGGCAACCCGAATTAAACAGAGAAAATCACCACAAATACCAATAATGCTCTTAATTCTGAACCTCAATTGACTACTTATGGCGAAGTATCAATAGGGAAAAAGACACTGTAACATTTTCCCATACCAAACAAGTGCACATCTACTGCGTTAATAGTCATTCTATTTTATATTTGAGAATTCAAGGTATCAATCGGGACCTAGACACTGCTACATTTTCCCATACCCGACAAGTGTACCTCTACTGCGTTAATAGTCACCTGATTTTAAATTTGAGAATTCAAGGTATCAATAGGGAAGGTAGACACTGTTGCATTTTTCCTGTAATGAACAAGTGCATTTGAGAATTAAGCCTGTTTATTGAGTTATTTACTATGTTTTGAAAAAAAAAAGCCAGTAAAGAAAAGAAGCCAAAGTTTGCTTGAAATTATTATTGTCTGGAAACTGTTTATTGACAATCAATTTTATAAATAAACTGCCATTAAAGAATTCCTTCGATAATTAAAGTAGGAAGGACAGACAAAATATTTTAGTTTTTTATTTAGTGTCTTATTTTATGGGTTCTTAAAAATGTAATCTCCAAATCTTGCAAAATATTTGTACATCCATTATAACTGGTGAGGAAATATATCTTTGGGATTCTTAAAGATGTAGGATATAAACATAAACTTTGTGTGAAATTTGGTTTTGCTGTTAAAAATGACAATGTAAAAAATGTTTGTACATGTATGTTAGCTTTGATGTTAAGAGACTTTAATCCTTTGTGATGATTAGTTCTTGGTTGAATTAAAGGGCTGGTTTCCGCAAGGTTTTGTCTCAGTTTTCTACTGATTTAAGTAAGGCAAAGTGAGAAGTGGACAAACTACCGTCATGAAAGCAAAATATCTTGAGTATGATGTTAAACCACAATCAAACAAACTAATCTGGGAAATTACAATGATACACAAATATTTATCAGAGTCCATTTGTATTTTTCAGTCGTTGCAGTCGGTGGACATGAAGTCAGACGGGACAAAAGATCGAGGGTTGTGGAAAGATGTACAGAAATTCACGGCCATGTTTATGGAGGAAGGTGCAGCTGGGGAGGTACCTATGGTAGAAGAAGTAACAGAAGGAGTGGATTTTAAACTGGGCAAATTAAACTTTTGTGTAGGATATGATTTCCCCACATCCACATTGACTATAAAAATACTGCGGGCCACAGAACTGCCCGCCAAAGACTTCTCAGGGACTAGTGATCCCTATGTCCGGGTTATGCTCATGCCCGACAAGAAACATAAATTTACAACAAAAATAAAGAAAAGAAATCTGAATCCCCGGTGGAATGAAACATTTGCTTATGAGGGTAAGGAACCTTTCTTTCTTTCTACAATTACATGTAAACTGATGTTTGAACTCTTAAGTGTTATTTTTAACCTCATCGTGATAAGATTAAGTAATAAAAGGTTGTACAATGTCAGGTTATATGTTAATGTTTGAGTTTTGAAACGTTTCAGAGAGCTGGAGAGTTTCTTTAAATATTTAGTTTTTATGTTTGTCTGATGTTTAGTCCAGTATGATACCTTTTTTGAATACCCCATCCATAATGTTTAATCTTCCTCCGAGATTTTAGGGCTTGTTGATCATGAGATATGTGTAGGGATGTTTTAGATGGATAATTGTGAATCTAATCTGGAAAGCTGCTCGTATGACATTTAACATTTAAAGCTTCCTGGTAAATGACTTAAGGCTGCACTCAAGATCGCACTCATTGCCGTAGGACAAACCATTAAATCTGTTCTAACTTGATACAGGAAGCAATTCTAGGTTACAGTTAAGATGTCACTGAACATCATAGAAATGTGTGCACTCATGAATATATGACCTTACATTACCTCACCTACAAATACCATGGAGGACTGGTCATCTGGCTATGAGCAGTTTGTTTGAAGAGTAAAAATGTTTTACTTTATACTGGAGGAATATAATTTTTTCTTCAGAGCAAAACGATTTTTGGCTGTGGTGCGAGTGCTAATAAGGGAAATACCTTAAGTATAGGGCCTGTGACTATGGTTCAGTGGCTAACTTAATAAGGTATCAGACTGCTCACAAGTTCTAGTCTCAAAGTCAACCATGGCCTTATAGAATACTTCCTTGTTTCCCTCGGTCGATCGAAAGAGGCGAGAAAAGAGGTTGCTTTCTGTTGCCCTGGTGTTCGCAGAGGTAAAGGGTATCGGGAAGCATATTTGTTTGTGATGTTCTGTATTTCTGTCCGTGGTCATATAAGTGAAATACCCTTGAGTACGATGTTAAACACCAATCAAACAAACAAAGTCAACTTAAGTCATCACCAACCCATGTAGAAGTGGCTATGGCAGGGTTGGTTTTTATAACCTTTCCTATCAGCACCCCTGGAAAATCATGTGACCTATGGTCCCGTGAATTCCTATGTGTGATGAGACAATTTTAAAAAATAAAAATGTATTTTTCAATTTTTATATAAAAAACCCACTCCAATATCGATCTAAAACCCCCAAAACTTGAATTTATCCATAAAAGTTTAACCTATAGTACATGATGTTTAACTTTTTTTCGAACCGTATTTGCCATATGTAGAATCTGTGAGAAATTTTCTACCTGAAATTAGGTGGTCGCGAAAAATTTGACATTTTGTCCAGGGGTGCCTATCAGTTTTCTGTCATGTGTAAGCAAAACAAAGCCAGAGGTGGAAGTCTTCTTGTCAGATAAGTGAAATATCCTTTGACAAAGAAGCCCTATCAAACAACCAGTCAAGCCCATGAGCTCAACATAAATCAAATGAAGCAATCAGTCAAAAAATTGACTCTTAAGTCAAAGACTGAATATTGAAATAATGTTTTCATGTTTATAAAGTATACATATTTTATGATTCATATCAAGTGGTTTTGCTGTTAATGTATGTTTTCATTTTGTGATATGCAATTTATGGTTTTTGACCACTTTCCAGTGAATATATTCTGTTCACGAGGATATTTCATTGTTGACTGACATTTGATCCTAGCACAGCTAGAAACAGGTTTCCACATCTTGTTTTCAATGTTAACCAGGCACCCAGTTTCTGTATAAACCTGTTGTACTGTCAGTATTCAATTGGTTGTAATCTGTAGTGAATCTCTTGAAAGTCTAAATGACTGTCCTCGAGCTATATCATTATCGGCAAGATTGGATGTTTAAGTCACTTTGATGAACGTCATTGTGTAAAATCTCCCAGAATATATTGGCTTATGGAGATTTTAAGAGTGTTTGATCTCCCAAATAACACAGGTTTTGGTTTAATGTTTTCTCCGACCAGTCATTGGTTTTTCACAAAGCTGAATCCATCTTACATCCATATTCGGCTGTGTCAAGCTAAATTCTGTTTGATTTTAATTGCATTTTTGTCTGTGATACATTTCTTGTTTTGAAAATTTTTCTGTCAACAATATTTAATTTACACTAGGTATACTCAGAACACTACTTGTGTGGTTGTTTATCACTTTTCATTGACACATAAAATTACTCATTGCTTTTTTTGTGTGTGACTAAATTGTTCATTGTCTTTGAAAAGATGTTATTTGGAAAGAAATTGAAATGATGTATTTTAAAAGTAATATAATTATGGACATAGTTTTTAACACAATACTAACATTCAAAAGCCAAAATTTCAATGATTTAGATCTCCAGTGCTTTGTGACAGAGATCAGAGATGCTCACCAAAATTTGGTAACAACAAGCTGATGACTTTTCTTGGCTGATCTAGTTTTTTTCTTTTGATCAAATAATGGAAATAATGACCTTTTGTAAGCCTCAGTCACACTACCTGGCATTACTTATTGCTATTAGTTGTACCCTTATAACTCATACAAATGTTAGGATTTTTGTGTCATATATAAATGTGACGATAATGCTCTATCTCAGCACTTGAACACTGGTGAACCGCTTTTGGTTTCAATTTGATTGGGCTGGTAATGGTATTGACACCTTGTAGTGTCATATTCAGGGTTAAGAATTCATTTTTTGCAGCTTGTTTGTTGGTAAAGAGACAGAATTCTGGGTTATAGCCTTGGGTGACAAGTTGTCTAGAATATTACTCTGAGGGTTGATGGGACAAGTGTTTTCAGGTTTGCATTTAATGCATTTTTCACCATTTCCAAAGATTCAATACTTTTAATACCATGTTTAGGAAAAGCACAACAGCTACCTTCATTGTTTTGGAGATGATATTCTGTGTTGTAATGCTATAATGGGTCCATGTTAAGCCGATATGTTGTCGCACTTTGTACTAAAAATGTTAATATCTTGTCTTAGTCATTCATAAAGGGATTGTTTTGTGTCTTCCGTTGTTGTCATATTGTGTTGCAATTGGTCTAGCACATCATCATATGAGTGAAATAACCCTATGTATGACATAAAACCTCTACAAACTGTAGGTACTCTAATTTAATGATTGCTGAAGAGTGTAATAAAAACACTATGTATTTTTTTATACCAGGAAATGACTCGTGATTGAACAGTTTAAGAGTAAGATACTGCAACTGTTTTTTTAAGCTAAAGTATTGATCCCGAAGCCAGTCAATGTGTGCTTCCCCAGTCCTCTTTGATGCGTTAGAACATAGCGCATAAACCAAGGAAATGTGCAGACATATGGATCCATCAGCAGATTTATTGATCACTGCAGAAAACCCAATGTCAGGGTTTGTCTAACCACTTTTCAAATTGTTATTTTCTCATATGAGACAAAATGCGTATTCATAACAAATAAAGAAAGGTATTTGAGCAGCCATGTATCCTTACATCCCAGCAAATTGGTAATTGATTTTTCCGCCCAGTGTTTTTTCTTCTTCCGTTAAAGGCCGCTTGTGGTAATCAATTTACAGCCTTTAAATGTAACCAATACTTCTCTATGATAATAACTAAACAGATGATTCTTTGATGATAATTTTGAAATAGAAGAGGTTACGGTATTTATTTAAAACACCAAATACATTGTACATATTGTTTAATTTATTTTAGTTGTGCACATAGTAATTCTTTTTTTGTTTTTACTATTAATTAATTTATTTTGTCTTACTTACAGGTGGTTGAAGAAATGTTCTTTTGCCCTTTTACTCTTTGAACTTATGAGAAGCACCAAAGCCTATTCCTTCTGTAGTCTTGCACTTTAATTAACATATTGACTTTGATATCCATTATCACATAATTGTTACAACATGGTAGAACTTTTTCACCGCAAAAAAATTTAACAAACATCTTTTGTTTTTAATGTTTGTAAGAAAAACTGATCACTGTCGTAATTTTTATGCCAACGATTGATTTTGTCACCTAATGGTTTGGACATATTGGGTATCTGCGTTTGATTGCCGAGTGGGAAATGTAGATTTGTTCTGGTCTTGGTAATCACAGAATAGTTATATCAGAATAAACTAAATGCATGTTAACTGAGCGTTGGGTGCTGGTTTTATCCCTCCATGTGGATGCTAGAGGATAACATATTCCAGACCAAAGTGTTTCTCTACATATATTAGCTGTCTGACTTTCCTCTTCAGCTGGCAAGTCAGACATTGTTAATGAAACAAATCTTCTAGAATAAGAAAGCCTTGTTCGCTTCTTGTTGAATAATGGATTCATGTTTAACACTGTGCTCAAGGCTATTTCACTGTAAATACTTGATGGCAATGTACTCTAACCATCAAATGCTACACTATACACACAACCATAAAATCAGAAGTGTTTTGCTCCAATGGAAATAAAATGTTCATTACGTTTCTTGTTTGGAAATGTAATATATTTGAAAATAGTGTATGCACGTGTTCATGATTGTTATCAGACAACCTTTACATAAGGGCGAGTGACCATGGCTTTGTGGTAACTGATTCTCCTGTGAATAAGGCTCGCTTATTTTTTAGCATATTTTTTAAAACTGTCTGTCCCCAAAAAGTTATTTTCTGTATTTAAATAATATAACTTTGTTTGAAAACAGTAAGATGGGGGGATTTTAATACTTCAGACTATCTGACTAAGGGATGTTTGTTTAAAACATTGTCATGCTGCCTTTACATAACAGTAAATTTGTCCCACATTGGAAAAGACTTAAGCACTATTTAACATTGCATTACACAAATCAGTCTATCAGTTAATATTTAGAGTTTTAGAAGACTTACTTTCAAAAAGAGTGCATTGTTGTGAAAGTTATCAAGGCACATGTTGACAATAGGCAAATTAACAATGCAGATATTGCCTGGTTGTCTAGGGAAATGGATAATTGGTTAGAATGTGGACAAATAGCACCTGTCTTATTGCTTTGCGTGCAGTTGTTGCCATAGAAACACCACAACATTTGTTTGGGTAAAATACCAAAGGAATATTGGTTTTGTCAGAAATTAAAAACATCATCATTCATTGGTTATTGAAATAGCATGATGAAAATTGTTTGTCAAGCCTTGTTGATTATTGTCTATGTTTTTTTTTTTTGGTTGGTGGTGACTCATTGAACTAATACCCTTTCAATAAACTGCAAAGGTTCAAAGCCAATGTTTGGCATGTTAGGGGAGGTTTTTTTTGTGTGTGTACTTACTTCCCACATGTTTTTTCCTGATCCCCAACAATAAAGTCATTATGTAAATGGCCTAACCTTGAATATCATTTGTTAAGTTCAAAGGTTATAAAAAAAAATGGTTTCATCTCCATGAATATTTTGCAGTTGCAAATCTCTTCCTATTTGGTTTATTTGGTTGGCTTTTAGAAACGATTTCAGACTACATGAGTTTTATGATGGCAGTGTATTTGTCCTTTTTGCTGTGTGATATAATGATGACAAAAATACAGACTGAGATATCCAACCATGCGCTATCATGATTACAACACTGGGTCAGATAGTCAGTGATATTGTCTGCTGAGTGAGAATAGAAAGTCATTTTTGTTCTGTAATTCTCCTGTGGCTTGGATTGATTCCATGTCCTCCACTATGGTACTCTCACTTATAGACCTTCCTTATTGATACATAAGAAGCAATTTTAATACACATACAACATGTGATGTGCTGTGAAAGGTTGAGCAGTTAAGCATTTATAATTAACTGACTCTTATCTTAAGTTCAAAAACCTTAATGTAACAAGAAGATTTAGTGCATGCACAAGTTAATATTAATTGACATTGGCTTGCTAGACAATGTAGACATGCAGCAATGGACAGATATCTGGCCTTATGGAGTGTAATTTCTTAACGATTTCAGCCCTCTATTGAAAGGGCACAAACTTGGGATTTAATAGAATCTGACAGACTAAGGGTACAGATTAGAAAACCATATGCTTCATTCCAGTAAGGAATTGACATTGATAAAGTGAAGTGATCAACCTGTTCTTGTGAAAGAGAGAAGCTCTCACGTATATTATCCTGTGAAAACCTGGAGAGCCGTCATTGTGTCTTGAAAAGCTTGTCCATTATTAGAACCAATAATGCTGTCTACAAATTACCTGGCTCTGTTTGATGATTAGTTAGCTGTGGTCATTACAGACTGAACAAGTTTCTAACTGCCATATCAAAGCAATCAAACCTACAAAATGGTCATAGCTGTTGTGTGTGGCCATACATGGTAAGAACATATCACTAGGATCTTGTATTTGCTAAGCTTTTCCATCATATTTAAGCCAGGAACAGTGTGATACGGACAATCTGTCTTTATATAAATAAAATAACCTTGCGTATGACGTTATACCCCAATTAAACAAACAAAGAATTTCACAAACTTGCTATAACACACATGTTTTAACCAAAGAGCTTTTCTAACAGAAGATTGCTATTACACATATCACAAAACTATTTATTTTTGGATAACATTTTCTTGTTTTGTGATAGAACAAAACGTTTCGATACATTTCGATATGCCTGTATCACCATCATATCACAAAGTTTATCTAATAATTTTACAAGGTTCCCATTGCCCAATTGTCTTACCACAAAGTTTAACTTATGCTTATTTCACAAGGGTGCAATTGCTCAAATGTATCTTCTATAACGCTTTCCGATACAAGTTTCAAACTATTGCAATTACCTTAATGTTTTTGCTTTAAGGCTTTATTTATACAGATTATGCATGGTTGACATTGACAAGTCTTTTTTACCACAGAGATTTATTTGTCTAGATTTCACAAGCTTTCCTTTTATTTATGCATTTGCCACAATGTTTAAGTTCTACTCAAACTTATGTGCAATATTAAGTTAAACAAATGTGTTTAACCTTTAAAAATGTTAGAAAACTTGATCATCTACAACCACAAATGGATGTGTCACGTATACAGTAATGAGATTTCCTCACAAAAGAACGATTCTTTTTCTTAATCAGATCATATTGGAATAACAATTTTCATGTCAGCTTATCAAAATTGAATTTGTATTTGCTATTCATTTGTTGGGTTGAGACAAGATTTCTTTTTATCTAGTTTTAAATTTGATTATTTTCATTGTCAGAAAAAAAATGCTTCGTTTTGATGGCTAGCATTGTATGATATGTATCTTAGTTATATGGATTTGTGAGCACAGCCATTTGTTTTAATCTTGTTTCCTTGTTAAGTGAAGTAATAGTAAAGTCATGCTGGAAACACAATACAGTGGGATCCTGTGGTTAACCCTTGAAGATACACTCTAATCAATTTAGTGCCATATCCGATACAAGACCACGAGTATTCAATTTATTAAGACTTTAACAAGTTTTATTCCATGAAAGCTTTTCATTAGAGGGTTTTTCGTGGTGTGGATAAAAGTCAGCCTTTGATTGGATCGTTTATTATCATTGAAAGGCTGTCATTTGCAGTTAAATTGCTTTTTTTTTCATTTTCGACACAAAAGGTTTATTGTATGTAGCAGCTGTGGTCTATATGAGGTCGGTATTACTAGAACGTGATACAGCAATAATAGGATTGATTTGTTTTTTTTTCTCTCTCCCTCTGATAGATTCAGTGTCTGGAGGTCAGATATTGACCCGTAATGTACTCTGTGTTGTTACAGCCTGTTCGCGTGTTAAACTATGCTATTCCCCATATCAATCCAAATTTTTCAAAAATAAATACATATATTTCTGACACTAAGCCGATATATAAGCAATATTTATCTTTATCGTGACATTTCTTAAACCTTGCATCATACCTGTATCTTGTCAATATTGCCGCTTGGTTTATGGTCTGGCTCATGAATGAAACAACCATAACTCTCACTACTACTACTCAGATATCTTCACTCCTGAGCCCTTGGGAAACCTGGAATTTTAAAAACATGGAATAACATTTCTGTTCATTTGGATTGATCACAAGTAATATGTATTTTTTCAGGTTATAAGGAGGTCATTGGACATGACCTAATACAGCTTGTCTAGACATCATACTGCTCTATTTCCTTATTGCCTGTTTTTAGCCCACAGTCATTCTGACTGTGGGCTATTCTCATCACTCTCCGTGGTCCGTCCGTCCGTCCGTCCGTCC